>WYDI02021071.1:0-20600 GCA_009867235.2 Psittacus erithacus | reverse complement strand
TTAGTGTGAGGTGTCCCTGCCCATGGCAGGGGGGCTGGAACTTGATGATCTTAAGGTCCTTTCCAACCCTAACTATTTTATGATTCTATTATTCTGTGATTCTACTTACCACTAATCCATTTAGAACTCAGGAATCACCTGCTCTATTCTGCCACTCTAAACCCAACTCTGCTGCTTTTCCTCCATGCAGCTGCAGAACAATCTCAGTCATTCCTGAACTTTCTCAAGTGAGCTCTTCTGAGCATCCCAGTTTGGCACAGAGACTCTGCCAAACTTTGGCATTGCCAAATGGCTCTTGCCACCTGCCAGCTGCTGCCAGTGTGTTACTCCCAGGCCACCTCAGGGTCCTGGTAGCACGATTTGGCTGCCTTCGCTGTGTGGCAGCTTGTCCACCTGCTGACTTTGCACTACATGCTGATACAAAGGTGCCTGCTGGCATCCACTTTGAAAAGTAAGTTTTCCCTAAGTTAATCATGTCACCTTCTTACTCAGGATTTCATTCTGGCCTTATCGAAACCCCAATGGACTCAAATAGATACCCTTCTAGAGATACCATTAGACTTTGCAGGGGCCCCTTCAGCTGCGTAACGGCTTACTGTTTGATTCCTTAACACTGAAACATTTACTACCACTGAAAACTGGAATGACTGAAAGACTGAAGTGCAACTTTGCTGCCAAAGATCTGTGTAACTGAGGAAAGTAACTCTTAAGGACTTTCTAGGAGACCTGGGCAGCTCAACCCAGGATCAAGCACAAAGCATGCCTGTAGCTCAGAAGGCTATCTTTGCCATAGTACAGAAGCTTGCAAATTTTATCACAAAGAATAAACATCTTTATCTGAAGTATAAAAGTTGCAATAAACTTGAAAATCCATGTCAAAATTGATTAAAAAATATAAAGAGGTTTCCAAAAGAAACATACAAAGAATTAAATCTTTAATGCTTTAGTCAAAATCACTTTATTTTCTGATGTGTTTCTTTCTATTCTCCTCTCAGGAGAAAATCTGCATTTACTATTTTACTCACATCTATTATCACTCTTGAAATATTTCTCAATTTTAGCAGAATATTCTTCACCTTCTCCAAATACTCGAGAGATGAATCCTTTCTATGGGTTGAGGCCTTTTAAAAATCCCACTGTCACACAGGGGATAAAGAAAGAAACAGGATATCCAAGTAAAATATACAAAAATAGGAAGAAGTTTGTTTATGAAATAGCAACCAGAGTCCTGACATATACAATATTCTCATTGTTGTTTCCTTTGCTATAAGTTTTCTGACCCTTCTGTTTTGTTTTTCTGGCTCATTTATTCATCAGCTTTTTCTATCACTATGGCAAAGGCAAATATCCTTTGGAAGGAAGATCATCTTCCCTCCTCCAGACTTCCTCCAGGACAGAGAAGAAAGAACATCGATTTATTGTCCTGACAAAGTTGGCCACCTGGACCTATTATTCTCAGGCCAGAAGTGCAAGACTACAGTGTACTCTGGCAAAACCTGCCTGAAGAACAGATCATTTGCCACATCAGCAGCATTTACAGTTGGTCCCTTGTCTAACCCAGAGCAGTAGTCAACAGTGGGTACTTCAGCGGAAGGCAAAGACTGGCCAAGTTCCTCATGCAGTGCTTTAAATAATTTCCTTATTTGCACACAGTATTATGTCCCCTTACTTGAGGTATTACTTCCTTCTTTAGCTTGGCTTATTTCCTGCTTCAGCAGTGAAAACCCACAACCCACGCAGAATGAGCAATACACACACAGAGAGTGGTAAATACCTGAGCATATACATTTGTAGAAAATACCAACATTTTATATCTGAAAACAGCAAGAAACTTCCTGGAAGTTTCCCAACTAAAAAGTATCATTTAATCAGACAGTATCAGTACCAGAAATCAAAACCTACTTAATTCAAGGAAATGTGAACTATTTGACTGGAAGTGAGACGATTTCTCAGTTATAAAAGTATGGTGCTTGCTATTCTTTGGATAAGAGAAGTAATCTTCCTCATTTCACATGATGTTTATTACATGGAATTGCCTGTATTTAGGCTGTGAGCTTCATATTTGAGCTTTAATCAAAATAAATTAGAGAAAGACAGAAGAAAAAATGTAAAAAGAATGTAAAAAAAAGGAGGAACTGAAGGTTTATGTTGGTCTGAAAATTACAATCACTGCCATGTAAACCCCATTTTTTATGTTAATTTTTTAATACATTCCTCCTAGCTGTAGTACTCAGGCCAGTAACTGTGAGTCGGCATATGGACACCTACAGATATCCTGCAGATACCCTACATTTAGGAGTTTATATCTGCAGTTTAACCCCATCCTGTTATGTCCCTTTGAAAGGATATTCTTTCCTAGTTATAGCTTAAAACTCCTTATAACACAAAACCTTATGGCCTGTAGCAATAGTAGAAAAATGTTGTGTTACACGAAACATATGCAGATACACCGACATAGTTTTTAATTTCTAAATTGCATATATACTAAATAATTACATGCAAATGAGAAAATACACATCTGTTTCTCCATATAATTTCTTGTAGAGTAAGTTTTTACTTAGTGATTTATGTATACACTGCAGATGACTACTGAAAATATCTTCTATAAACTAGATAAAATACAAATCATTTGTTTCCTAGTGCCACAAGGAGTGCTGTATCTGTATTTATTTTTTCAGTAAAAAGAAATTCCATACCAAGAAGAGAAATTCACCTCATCTCAACAATGCACTTAATCCCATTCTGCATAAGACAAGGAATTTATCTCAGATTTACTGAAATTTAAGTTAATTTATAATTCTTTGTCTCACTTTTCTGGTGAATGCCATTAGCATCAAGTGGCTTGTAGGTGTACAAATGGAGGTCATGGACTACTGTTTCTGATGGAAAATGCTCTTTGACTTCGTCTAACAAGCTCAGAAGAAATGTGTCCTCCTATTCAAGCTGAGATACAAAATACTCACTGTGAATGAACAACACAGGAAAGGTAAAGATGTAACCATAGTATTAAAGGGAGAGAAAATAATATGACATTCCAAGAAAAAAATGCTTTACAATGAGGGTGGTAAAACACTGGCACAGGTTGCCCAAAGTGGTGGTGGATGCACTGTCCCTGGAGACATTCCAGGCCAGAATAGACGTGGTTCTGGGTGTTATAAACAGATCATAAATCTGGGCAATCTGATCTAGTTGAAGATGCCCCTGCTCATTGCAGGGTTTGGACTGGATGAGATTTGAAGGTCCCTTCCAACACAACCATTTCATGGTTCTATGAAGTTCTGTTGCAATCCTTACAGACAACTCAAATGCTGAATCAATGTATCCACATGTTGAATTATGTCAGTCTTCAGAAGTACTGTAATCTCTGCGGAAGTACTGTCTTATCTACAGGGCATATACAGAACCTATAGAAGCAAATAATGCAACTCAACCTCAATTTTATTTTTTTTAGAAAATGTCTGGAAAACATTTTCAGTTACAAAAAGATAATATTTCACCTGTGTCTTGTTTGGATTTTGATGTAATTGTCATGTGTGTTCATCAGCAGAACACAAAAGTCATCTCCCCAATGCAGGTACACAATTGGTTTTGATATCCTGTGTAATACATTCTGTTCCTTATCTTATTATCACAGGTATTTTGAGTCGACACTTGAGTCATATTTCTGTAAGTGTACATCCAGCACTGTTCTGTAGTAAAGCATCAGAATTATTATTATTATTAATCCAAACATTCACGAGATGTTCTTCACGTGGGTCCTGTAAATCTTGCCACTAATCAGGCACTACAAAGCTCTTTACTTGCAGTAACTTTAAAAAACTATTGGCAAGGATTAGCACCAGTCATTGAATTTTGATTCTTTTGGACCATTTCAAAGAGGATGAAGCCTTGTCTTCCTTTGGAAGAACTTCAAAATCATGAATGACTGCCAAGACAAGCAGCCTTTGCTAGGAAAAGTAATGCTCAAACAGTGCAATAGGTCATTGGAAGTTTCCCTCAATATTTTTATACACAACCTTTTGGGGAGCAGCGGGAGGGCCTTTTATTTGAAATAATAAAACTCAACTAAGTACTATTTAAAATAAATTTTAAAAGGAAAAATATTCTTAGGACAGTTGGAAACTAACTCCTGTTGTGTAGCACTGGGATGCTACAGTCTGTTCTCTTAATTCACAAACAGTTTTACTCTAACCAGCCCAGCTGCATGTCCCTAATTGAACAAATATCTTCCAGCACTAACACAGTTGGAGCAACAGTAGCAAAGAATGGCTCATTCCTCTGTTCCACAGGACAGTGTTTGGGGAAGTTGTAAGTGGCTTATACCATGCTCCTGGATGAGCTCTAGACAATTCAGAATGAGCTGTGCCAGACGAAATACGAACAGAAATAATGGTCTTGGTAAAACATATAGGCCATGGTAACAGGTAGGACACGTTTTAACAAAGCATATGGTAACATTTATGTAGGTTGCAACACCATATAGCTTCCAGTATACTTCATCCTATGCCATGGCATGTGGAATGGACCAGTTTCTAAGACTTTTTAGTTAGAAGACTGTTAGGTTTAGGGGCAAGTCAACCTGCTATAATGCTACTTTTGCAATAAGGTTGTTTTTACACTACTTTTTACTGGCTTCAGGTACACAACAAGCCAGTTCCCAGATAAGGAATTTTATCTTTGTTTTCAGTACAGATTTTAGGACCAATCATTTTTAGATTTCCTTCTTAATTCAGTCTTGCTTTATACACAGAGAACTGGCTCTATGATGAGAGCACGACAAAATTCCTCCCTCTGCTATGGTTCCATTTCCATCAAGCATATTGCTAAAGGTAATTTCCAAGCTTTTATTTCATTTTGTTTCATTTTGATGCCTATTTGAAAGATGGCAAGAAGCAGCTAGTTGAGAACATCAGCAGAAGCTTAAAACTATAGAGGAAGCAAAGAGAAAAAAAAAAAAAAAGAACCCTACATGAGGGTTACAGAAACAGGCATTTCACACAATTATGTTAAAAAACAGTAGGTGCTTTACTAGTCCCCACCCTTAAACCAGTTTCCTGTTTTTCAAAACCTTAGCTCCAGATGCTAAATGCTAAGAGATTCACCTTAACGCAGCTCATCTCATTACAGTCCCTATGCCCTGCTGGGAAATCTTCTCAATCACTGCAATTAAGCTTTTATAGAGCTGTGAATTCTGTGCAAACTGACCACTGTGTATGTGCCACATCAGGACCTGATGTAAACTTACTAGAATTAGTGACCTGTCTTCTCATTTTCACCACAGGGTGCCTCCTATTTCTGAGGTGTTACAGTAATAAACAAGAGCCTTAAAAATACATGTGAAAAAAAAAGAGAAAACTGAACCACTGAACTATACTCATTTCCTAGTTCTCAACAAGGTTGTTCATTCAGCCATAGGGTTAGCTTTAGACTTTAAAAACACTCATTAAAACCATAAAGATACATTTACAGAAACACAGCTTCACAGGATGAAAGCAGTTAGTCATGGATCAAATTCTGTTTAAAAAATGAAAGTGCTTTGTATTACCAAACTTGTTCTAATGAAGATGATTACTGATAAAAACACTTCCTTAAATACTCCCACATTAATAGCTATATGTAGAAAGACAAAAAATTACATAATCAAAATCTGTATTGACATCAGTTGATAAACCAGAATCCATCTCAAGGTCCTTTCCAAAGTACATCTGCTGGCTTAGTCCATTGTTTCTCTTTGAAAAGAAGGGAATGTGTCAGGATTTTAAGAAACCTGGAGAGTAGATACTAAAGTACTGCCCTTCCCAAGTTGTATCTAAGCTCTTCAGATACTTCTAATGATGTCAGAAATTTGCTCTGATAAAGTATGAATTTAAGAGAATTTCTCTACAATCTCTCCATTTGATTAGTGCAGTTATTTATTTATTTATTTCTGATATCTCAAACAGTGGTTTTTGAAGTACAGGCTGCAACCGAATGAAACCTGATTAGACCTGTGCTGCTTCACTGCACTGATCCCATTCTCAGGCTTTAATAACAACCCAATGAAATTTGATCTGGACAACCAAAAAAAAAATAAAAATTGCTTACATTATTTCTTTTAAGATGTTTCTTAAAGTACCCAAAACTCTGCAGATTTTAACCTTTTTTAAATTTTGTTTTTTCACTTTTTGACCAAAAAGTTAAGCTACTGTCCAAATGGAGGTACTATCCAATATTGTGCATGAGCAGATCACACACATACCATCCCTTTCAGTTCCTGCTCGCATGGTCTCAGGGTAGTCCCAAATGCACATACATCTGACGTCACAGCACAGCTGATCGGGTGAAGCTGCATCACCATGGTTTCTCTCAGTATGACATGGTATGATGGAACAGCTGCATTGAGATATTATGTTTAAAATTATATTATGCTTAAAAAAGCTATTAAGATTGCAAATCCGCACACTATAAAATGAGAAAGAAGAGAACAGAAGTTTACTTACGTGCTCACATACCTTCTTCCTTTACTGTAGGAGACAGATTGAATGTGGGAATGAATGAGGAGACTCTATCTGAACTTTACTTCATTTAGCCACAATTAAACCTAGTATGAACCATCTTTTGCCTAACTAAAGTAGTGAGGGATGCTTATTACTCTGAAAACTCAGGTGCTTACATTAGGCATTCAAAGTTAATGGAGTTGAGGTGCTCCAGGGAGATGGGTGGAAAAGAACAATAAATTAATCAGTGGCAGTTATCTTCCGTGTTTTGTTAATTCACATCAACTATGTGGGCATAGGTACAACAAAAACACATGCGTTAATTCAGTACACCTACTATCCTCTGAACAAGCTGCAAGGGAAGGGAAAGTTTTAAAATCCTGTTACTAATGGGAATTGCTGTAATATCCTCATGACTATGAGGAAATACTTTAAGATTACAGGCAAAAAAGGAGAAGGCATTATAACCGAGCAACTGGAAAAACAGCTTTAAGCTATATGCAGCTTCTAGATGGTTTTTACATGGGAAGTGACGCCCATTTGTCCCATTTCCTACCACACATCCACTCTACAAGGAAAGAACATCAAGCAAGACCCAGAGACTTTCAGCAGTTTCTCTTGCCAGATGTCCACATTTTTTTCTGTATTAAGTGCACCTAAATTCCTTGAAAAGGAAAAAAGGAAAAAGGAAAAAGAAAAATGAAAAGGAAAAGGAAAAGGAAAAAGGAAAAAAAACCTTGAAAAGATTTATTCACAACAAACATACAAAAGTACTGCGGTACAAATCATTCCCAGGTAGATGTCCCACCATAACGGCCTATATTATACAACAGAAACAATAATAGTCTGCCTTTTAATATGTTCACCATATCCCCAATTTGCTGCTCTTTCTTGAAGTTTCTGCATAAGAGCACACTTTGTCAATAGTGCGCAGAAGCTCAACATCACCCTTTCTAAATTTCCTTAAATGCTCTAATTACACACGGAAAAAGCAAAACAGCCCACAGTAACATATTTACTACCAACTTATTGATGGACTGATGAACATTAATAGAACTCCTCCCTTATCAAAAATACCAATGCCTGATTCCCAATGACTTCTTTGTCATTGTATGAGTATGTACAGAGCTTTTTTAATCAGACACAGAGGCAGCTGCAGGTCATGTTCTCATAGTAATTTCCTCTTTTTTCTTTTCCTTTTGGACAGTCAGAAGTCATGCAAACTCCTTCCAAGTATGCTGGTGGCTTTATGCAATGGGGAATAGGAAGTCACTGTACAAATATCTCATGAGCACAAGCATGTAAAGAACCAGTGTCTTATGAAAAGATAGCTATATGAAAATATAGCTATAAAGAGAAACTTCCCAAGGGAAGGTGCCTCTCTGCCAAGCAGTTTTGCAGCACTGCAATGGCAAATGACTCGAGTTACTTTGGTAAGTTGAAGATTGGGGAAGCTCCACTCTGCAAAGCACTAAACCACTTTAAACATTACTATTTGAAAAGTACCTGGAAGATCTACTTCTCACAGGCATGTAGTTCTCCATGTATACGAAACTGTTCCCAGGCCCAGAGGAACTTCAAATATTTCCTTCTTCAGTATCACATGCCTACACTTTCTTCTTGATTATCACATGCCTTAGCAGCCTCTGCTTCCCTGCAAGTGTTGGGCACTTTTGTCTAAACAAACAGCAATAACCTAGAATGATAAGGACAATGAGCTGACAAAAGTGACCTGCTGTGTCATTCTCTCCTTATGAGTCTGTACAATACCAAACCTTGGCTGTTCTCCTGGGACAGAACAGTTGCAAGTGCTGGCATTTGAAACTACTGCACTTTTCCTGCAGAAGTG
Source organism: Psittacus erithacus (assembly GCA_009867235.2). Taxonomy (NCBI): domain Eukaryota; kingdom Metazoa; phylum Chordata; class Aves; order Psittaciformes; family Psittacidae; genus Psittacus; species Psittacus erithacus. The sequence goes on along the minus strand of WYDI02021071.1, from coordinate 12,275 downwards.
TCTCTTTAAGTACCTGGGCTCTCCTCTTTCTATTTCTCTTCAGTTATCAGTAAGCTCAGAGTTATTCTGAAACTCTTCCTGCTGCTATTTAATTTGGCACCTTATTTTCAGGATTTCAGCTTGATTATTCTTAATTATGAAATCATCTGCAACCAGGATTGAAGTTTGATTATCTCCCTCATTATGAAATCATCTGCAACTTTATACACTAGTTTCAGCACGTATAGTTTCCCTTTGCATATTTATTTTCTCTTCCCAATTCTGCAGAGGGTAACTTCAAAAATCTGCTGTTCTTGTCTTCAAAGACTTTCTTCTATGCTGCTAGTTCTCACATTTTCTATCACCGTATCTGTTCTTGTGCCTTTTTCCAGACCTCTCTGGAAAATGTTTTCATTTGATTTGCTGATCTGCCTTACCAAAAGTCAGTTCCTAGCATTCTGAGGTAAAGCTAATCTCTTATTCAGCATGCTGAACATCCCTTACTCCTTTGAAAACATTTCCTCACTTGTACCTTGAAAAGAGGCACCAAGAGCACAAATTCTAACCACTATTGAATGTAGCCTGCAATTGCTAAAAGCAGCAGATTTGTAAGATATTTTGTAGCATAGTATTTGCAGGCATTTAACCCATTTACATTTCTTATAACTTCCAACATGAGCCAAATTCTCAAACTCCTTGCTTCCAAATCCTTCCCAAACCCAGCCCCATATTACTCACTAGTATCACATAAACATGCTATTGTTCTTCTCCCACCTAGCTCCTGCTCTGTCATTCCAGCTAGTTCACTGGTACAAAACCAGTAGAATTAAATTGATTAAGATTCCCTACTAGTCTTTCTTTCAGTTACTTTGCTGGAAATGCCCCACCTCTTGAGAAACGTGAGAAGAAAATCTGAGATATTGAAACTGGAAATTTCTACAGGAGAATAAAAAAGGAAAAGAAGAAAAAATGGAGAAAAAATCCTTTCACCTGTAAAATAAAATGGAAAAAAAAAAATAATTTCTTAGTACTGTTCACACTCCTTCTATTATGTAACTGAAGTCTTAATATGCTTAAGGGTTTTGCTAAAGGAGCCCTTGCTGTCATTAAATAAGAATCATAGAATGGTTTGGGTTGGAGAGGACCTTAAAATCATCCAGTTTCAACCCCTTGCCATGGAGTGTAAACAAAGGTGTAAAATGCTACAATTCACCAAATTCACAAATTCACCAGTGAATTCAGAGGCTTATAGGCTTTGTGTAAAAAAGTATCAAACTTTTACTATACCAATTCCATTGTAACAGCTCTGAACACATTGTATATATGTACTAAAAGCAGATAGCTGTTCAATGAGGATTTGAAAGCCGTGGAAATACCCTTGCAAAATGAGAAGCAGATGCATGAAGACAAGGCTCTTTGCTCTGGCTTGTTCCACTGCTTAGGAATGGTCCCGTATCTTCTTCTTCCCACTTCACCTCTGCTGGAACAAGTCAGCTTTAGAAGTTCTTCCCTGTGAGGGTGGTGAGGCGCTGGCACAGGTTGCCCAGAGAAGCTGTGGCGGCTCCATCCCTGGCAGTGTTCAAGGTCAGGCTGAATGGGGCTTAGAGTAACCTGCTCTAGTGGAAGGTGTTCCTGCCCGTGCAAGGGATTGGAATCGGATGAGCTTTAAGGTCCCTTCAACCCAAACCATTCTGTGATTCTGTGATAATAGAAGTACTGCAGTTTAGGGCTGCATTACTGGCCAAAGCTTTCACTCAGAGAGAAACAGGAAAAGGAGGAAAAAAAAGTGATGCACAAGTGAGAAGCAAGTGGGAATCTCTGTCTTCCCCACACAGAGCAGGTCCTGAAAGGAAGGCTGCTGCTTCTAGAAAGTGATTTGCACATAGGGAGCAAATGTGGAATTTGCACCTGATTTCAAAGCTATACAGGAAAGAGCTGCTTGGGCAGAGTGGAATCACTTGCATACAAGCTATTCCTACAACCAGCAAAATTACGAGTTTCAAAAGGAGATGGAAAGAAAGATGTGGCTTTCCACGAGCTGTCTCTTCATCTGCAAATGCAATAGCAAGCTTGGGGTATGCATTCTAAGCTGGGGGAAGCACATAAATGGTCTTTCAGCATTAGCTCTTACTCTTGTTCTCCAGCCTGCCTTCTTCAGCAGTGCGTTGGAACTTGATGATCTTTAAGGTCCATTCCAACCCAAACCATTCTATGATGCTATAATTGAATAAAATTAATAAAATGAATTTGGCACCTTCCAAGAATGTTATACAAACTAAGTTACCAGGACCAGTTTTTAAGCAGAAGAGTGACTTTCAAGTCACTACTGCACTATAAATGCATTTGTAATAATTACCTGAAATTCTAATCCACTCTTCAAATAAGGATGGTGCAAAATGCCATGTCAGTGAAGAGCCTATTCAACATCCTATTATGATGTTGTATATTTCTAATTGTATTCCTGGTATTGCTCAAAAACTATTTTCATTGTAATAAATAACTGTTACTTAATTCAGAGCAATTAACACCTTTAAGAAATGTTAATATCTTCATGTACTGTCTGCATCTTCTGCTAGCAGACTCACAGTACCCTGGCCTGTTTCCTAGCTCCTGCTTGGACTGCCTGTGAACACCCACCACCCAAAATGTAAATTATCCCATTACTTTTAGTATTTTACAAAGGTACTGCAATATTCCCTTAATTTATACTGTTTCAATGAACCATCTTGTGGAGAAATGCATACACGGACAGGGAGATAAAATGACCTACAGTAAGCAACGAAAAACGTATTATTTTTTAGAACAATGCTTTTTAAACATTCTCACAGATTTAAAGTACATTGAATTCATCAATTTGTGCTTCCTTCAGTTCACCTATGACACTCAACTCAAAGTCCAGTCAGCCTGGATTTCTTGCTGAGTGTGCCCATTTCCAGGCAGTTGCTGCAATCCCAAATTAGCACTTTCTTTAGCATCAGCATTTTTTTGAAAACAAATACAAAGTTGATGGTTATTTTTAAGAATTTGCTGCATCACACATTTAGAAAATACAAATAATGCCAGCAAACATGAAGGAGATGTACCTTATAGAGTGTCACAGGAAACAGAAATCAGATAGAACAAAAAGATCTTCCTATCACCAATAACTACACATTGGACCTGCTATTGTTTATTTAAAACATAGGAAAATCTCTGCTTCCTGTCACTATACATGTATTTTGCTCCATATACAACATGACCCTTCTAATAGACATTAGAGAACTACTTGGCTTTCATTCAGTTTATCCATTATAGCCTGAACCTGCAGAAGGTTCAGCCAACATCCACACTACTTGAACAGGATTTGACGCATCATCAGAAAATAGGAGTTTCCTTGAATTTTAGGGAGAAAGCACTTGAATGGCGAAAAAAGAGAAAAGAACAGAAACATTGCTAGGTCAGACAGTACTCTGTGGACAGTCCTCCTTGTTGCTGAGGCAGCACATCACTTACAGCTCTACAAGTACTGTTTCAGCACTATTTGTTTCTTAGGGCTTTTGAAGGCTGAAACCTGCAGTCAGTTCTCTGAAGTCCAGAGTCAAATGGGGTCAGTACAGTCCCCATAAAGGAAAAAAACTGTACAATTCCCAGAAGGTTGAAAAGACATTAAAAAATAAAGAGTGGTGTCTAATAAAGCAGCAGTAATCCACAGTTGAGTTAATCCATGGCAAGGCTCATGATCTGCCATAGAATCAGAATCACAGAATGGTTTGGGTTGGAAATGATCTTAAGCTCATCCAGTTCCAACCACCTACCACAGACAGGGACACCTCACACTAGAGAAGGTTGCTCCAAGCCCCTGTGGCCAACCTGGCTTTGAACACTGCCAGGGATGGGGCAGCCACAGCTTCCCTGGGCACCCTGTGCCAGCGCCTCAGCACCCTCACAAGGAAGAACTTCTGCCTTAGATCTAACCTGAACGTCCCTGTTTCAGTTTGAACCCATCACCCCTTGTCCTATCGCTACAGTCCCAGATGAAGAGTCCTTCTCCAGCATCTTTGCAGCCCCCTTCAGACACTGGAAGCTGCTCTGAGGTCTCCACACAGCTTCTCTTCTCCAGACTGAACATCCCCAGCTTTCTCAGCCATGTCTCAATGCAAGTTGGAGGACTTCTACTATTTAATGGATAATGTTTATTTTCTTGGGTAATCCATGGCAGCTGCATATTCACTACACAGGGGGCAGTGCAGCAAGTAGGTGGTGTTTCCAATTAGATGTTAACAGCAACTAGAGCTTTTCACGCTGTTGACAGAAGGAAAAGATTTTGTAACTTTTTATAGTTTATTCTAAGTTTTCTTCCTAAATCCCTCCAGTTTGCCATTTTGGTCATGGGGGGGCTTTTATGTTTTCTATCTCTTGGGAAGCATAATTTTTTCCATTTAAACTTGAAGCATGTCATCTTAGCATACTAAGAACAGGAGCTAAAAAAGACTCCTGACTTATCAAATACACAATGAAGCAGGAGTTGATAAGTTCAGTGTATCCTGAAATGGGAGGAAGATCTCAAAAATAATTGCTGTGAAATTAATTTCTGTTTTTCTCTTATTTTTAAACAAAGTGCCATGTTAAAAATAATCGATTTTTAGCTCTTTGCTAGCCCAAGGGAACTCTCTTTTGCTACTCCAGCATAAGATTGTTCCAATTCTTCACATTTCAAACCTCACTGACAATTGATATGGACCTACTTCTCTGCACACTTTCTACAACACTTTTGACATTCTTCTTCCATTATGTCTTCTGTCTATGGATTATTTCCTCTCTTCTAGCCTCTGTTGAAGCATTTCTAGCATTTCCCAATCAGTCAGATGCCCATCTGTCCCCCTTACTGTCACGTTAGTGACATGCTGAATGCTGAAGGAACAGTAGAGTATTTTATGGTTACCTTCTGCCATGATCACATAACTACATACCCAGTCATTTCTTGCTCTGTTTCGTGACAGATGCATGTCTGTGTAACTCGCCAGTTTGTACAGTAATACCTTGCCTCTAAGCCAACAACTATTTAACTCCTCTGAAAATAAGAACTCTTCCTTTAGCAAAAGGCATAGCAAGCTGCAATGCAGAGTGCCTCCCTGCACAAGCAAAATACAGAAATGAGAATGCCCAGGGACTGGCTTTATAACATGCAAAGTGATCTGGCTGCCTGCATCTTCCTTTCTTTCAAATGCTGAGATTTCTTTAAACTCATTATTAAACAAGATCTCCCCAGACTCCGAAAGCTTACCAATGGTTTTGATTATTTGTTCTGCATTTTAATAACTTTCACATTCTTCAAAGGAATTCTTAAATTTCCTACTTGTACTCTTAAAGACCAACAACAAGTCATGCAAAGGCTTTGGTTCACTTTATAATTTTCATTAAAACTGTATTAATATATTCTTTTCTGACTTTCATTGCTGATGAAAAAATACAAATGGATGAATTAAATATATTAGTTAAAATAATACATTTATTATACCTTAGTAAAAAAACCCATTGTGTTCTAAAAATAGAGGTCAGGAAAGCTGGTATATGAGAGTGAAAATATATGTATCTAAAGTTAACTGACAACAGCTTTATAAAGTTACTAACAGCAATTACCCCAGATCTTTGCTTGTACAAAATTTATACTTTGGCAGTGCAGGTCCCTTTATCTCCACCCTTAAAAAATGATCCAAGAGAAGTTTCAGGAGTGGATCTGGGTATATTTTCCCCCCTCTAACTTGCTGGACCAAATAAGATGAGTGTGTTGGTTTCCTTTAACTGCACACATGTGGTGTATTGCTTATCCACTTCCATACACATTAACATATTTGAGCAGGAATATCTGAATGTATGTTTAAAAAGCACAAATAATTGTCAATTATGTTGGGGCAATGATGCACAACCTAATTCTCACAGTTTTATCTGTGCAGGCAATCTTAAAGCCACTTTACGTCTGAAATCTTCTCTTCCATGTCTATATGCTTAAGTTTAAGCCTGATTGTGTTATAAAAAACAAAAGCTAAATAATGGCATCAGTGGAAAGCCTGTTCTCTCTCTGTTCCACTTCAGGAATTCTGACCCTGGTTTTGTTGCTATCTATGAAATTCTAGAGTCTTTTTAGATCAGATGACTTGCACAGCTTCACCCTGTTCACCGGCAGCACATGATCTCTTTGGACCATAGTGCCATCTAGCTTCTTCTTTCTTGACCACAGTAATTGCGTGTGCTGAACACAATTGTGTGATGTAGCAAAGCAGGTCCAGGGAGCTACTGTTAATATAATTGTCAAGCTAGTCTTTATACTTTATCTAGACATACAGCTGAATAAGGGGAAGAAACTACTCACCGAGCCTCTCAATAAACTCTTTGGTCTTCCATTCAAAAATGGGAGATAAAAGTATGTATTTCCTTTTGGAATAGGTCTTACTGCTTCCTTCCAAATGGAAAATCAAGATCCATACTGATGCTTTAGGCAAGCTACCTGTGCCTTTGCAAAAGCTCTGGAGCCATACCAATACCAATACACACTTCACAGGACATTGCAGGCAACCCAGTTAAACCCTCTCACATTGGTGAAGGCATTTGCCTTCCAAAGAAAAATGCCTGCTCTCAAACGAGGATTATTTGAAAAGACTTGGAAGATTACCCGAGATGTCAAAAAAGGAAAAAGACTAGAGAAAGATACTAAGATAGTTCTCATTCACATGAGGGGTGGCGTGTCTCTTCCTTTAGTAACAAAGACTTTTTGATGGGAATAGCACAGCAGACATGAAATGGTCACCGTAACTCCTTGGAACAGGCTGTGCAAATGAGAACCCTTTTTGGGTAATGGATTTCCTCGTATACACCTGGAATCTGACACCAACTGAAAGAAACCTGGGTTTCATTTGCTTTTGCGATATCTGCAGGACCTGCCTATATGCAAGTACACACTAAATCCAGTCCCCTTAATGAAGGTGTAACATCATAACAAAGTCTGCAGTAGAAGAGAAGATAAAGTCTCTTCCACATCTGGGTCTGGCTCACATCCTCAACAGCTTCTGATGAGCTAGGACTATACAAGATACAATTTAGTTTTCCCAGTCTTTCCTTCTAAGTTACCTGTGTGCTCTTTACTGCTAGGACGGATATTTCCTGCTGTGTCTTATGAGTATGGTTCAAATCCATCAACTGGCATCATTACGTGGTCTTGTCACTGTTTATGTCCAGTAGTAAACCAGACAAGTCTTCAAACACTCACTTCAGCCTCAATGGCAAGATAAAGATTTTCCATAAAATTCTACTCATCAGTTTAGGGACTTAACCCCTAAATAATTAACAAACTAATTGAGATTCCACTGCCCATATTCCTTTCCACATAAACCGCTTCAAGTCACAAAGATACGAGGATAAATGTGCTACTGAGTATGTAAAGGTGGCACAAGCATGCAGCTGCTAGAGGGATGCAGTAGCTGTCACTTTTTGCAACTGGCTTGTCTGAGGGAGAGTAACTCAGTCAGATGCCTGGCTGGCCATCGAAAAAGTGTACAAGAGTTCTGATTCCTACAGAGCATCCACACACAGCTCCCCTCACTGCTGACAGAATCCACTAGCATCAGGCACTCCTGTTGAATACCTACAGGCAAGCTTGTCATCACTGGATGTTTTGATGGGAATTCTTGGCAAGAGTTTGCTCAATGACTACCTGAATCGATGTATTTACATAATAGGTCCCTATGCCAACCTAGGAATGGCTGGCACGTAAACAGCTTTGTACACTTGTGCTTGGAACCAAATACTGACGTCAAATATTGCCAAAAATATATTATAACATCTTACCAATTTTGCTCCCCAAATCAATGAATAAAAAGCAGTATTTTGATATAGCACTGTGCAAGTGATGAGAACAGGAAACAAAACAACCCTGCAGAATTTCTACAGATCTCTCATTTAAAGATAAGAACTTGCATGTGCCATTCTATCCTGAGTATTCTGATCAGAACTATTTTCAAATTACAGACAAGGTTAATATATAATCAGTTATTTTATTCATGAGGTTAACATATGTCTGTAGTGTTAGATGTTACTAAATGAGATAATGGTTACAAGACCCTTAGTTTTACATGCAGTGGGTTTTCATTTTGAACTATTTGCTTCATGAGTCACACTCACATATTCCTTACTATGGTTTCCCTAAACCTTTTTCCATTTGGGAATTTCATACATTGTATACTTAGGAGACAATTTTTTTTTTCTCTAAAATTAAATGAACAATTGTCTCCAAAATCCTAAAGAAAATAGATCAATGATAGCAATAAAATCTGAAGATACCAGATAATGTTTTACAATTTGTTCTCATAGTTCTGCCCTTTTATTCTGCAGAAATCAGGTTACTCTCTGAAGACACACACCTTATTTCCTGCCATCTTGCCATCCACTGCAAAAGGGTATGGGCTGGTCTACCACAAAGACACATGCTGCCAGACAAGCCTGCACATGATTTCTTTGATATCTGAGTAATAGCTGCATTTTTTTAACATTCTTAAATTCCCAAACTCAGCCAAAGGGCTGTCCAACAATGTGTAAGAATTCCTGACGAGTTTTGTTTGCCTCAACTGAAGTAAAGCCATAGCCCAAAGGCTACATACTTTTAAATTAAATACACACATATGTACATATAAATCTATAATTTTCCTTGAATTTTATAAATCAGAAACAAGACACCTTTCCCCTCAAACCTCTCAAAATGTATTCATGTTTGGGCTGCTCCAAAGCATGGGACACTACCATCTCAAAGCTATATTTTTTAGCATGGTGTGACTACACTGCAGAAGGGACTATAATTATAATCTTGACATTACCATAACAACTGTGGTTGCTATCAGGTGACAGGTATAATATAGATACTCCATAGACAGTACAAGAGCAATATTTAATGATGCATGAGAGAGAAGAAAATTAATTAAGCTGAGAATTAATTCAGTTCAGAGCCATCCTTTGTTCTATTTGCCTTACTCTCCTAATCCTTTTCCTTATGTCCAGAACAGCTCCAATAAATAGCAAAGATCCAAGCAAGGTATCTCCTGTGGACTCTGCAGAGCTTCCATGAATCATTTTTATGCTCATATTTATCTTTTTTTTTTTTTTATATGATAGGTAGTTCTACTGTCTTAATAGCATACAGAAAAAAGCTAATAGGCACAGCAAAACCTATTAAAAGTTCCTTTCTCTTGGAATCAAACAGGATCAGTAGTGAGGCTGTTCTTGTTTTCCCATGCTGCAGCTGACCAACTCCCTCATTTAATCAGCCTGAGAGAAATAATGCCACAATAATTACACCTAGAGCAAAGGCAGATGCTCTGTTGAATGGAAGAGGGACACTTATGCTCAATGGAGAAGCTAACACGGCCGTATACCTCAAATCCTGCAGGATTTTACCACTACCGTTATCAAAACAGATTAATTAAATGAGATTTTTTGATGGGAAAGAACACTCCTGCAATTAAGCTATTCCAATATATGTAGATTGGAACAGATGAAATGCAACAGAAGATAAAGGATTAATGCTCAAAAATAGATATGAAGAAGTACTACTCACACATCTTCACAAGTTTCCTCGTTATTACCTCTGCTCAAACCTTGCTGCTCCTGTCTCCACAGCTACAGCACTGCACAGCCATTTCACTGAACCTTAGAATGAAATATGCAAAGTTTATAAAGAATCACAGCAACAGTGTTTTATGCAATGATATCAAAATCAGTGTCAGAGGCTCTATGGTGAGAGGAAATCAGCTATCCTAGCACTCCGGTACACTGGGGCAAGGCAGACAAAGGGGGCAGGAGAAAACAAAAAGGGTATTTCCCTGTGACACCTCAGTAGAACAAACATGAAGAAAAGTTTGTGTAATGCTTTGCTAAACACTGGTACTGTTCAATTCATCACTTTGGCATCTCAAGCTCTCTCTTTTATAGTTTTCTTGTGTTGCTAATGCTCACCTTGTTCTTTTCAGAGTGCCATTGCTCCTTCATTACATCATCAGCTTCAGGACAGATCAGGACGGATGCAGCACTTGCCTGAAGCATATCTGCATTTTTAATTCTGTCCTGAGACTGTCACCTGAGACTGGTGGAGACTCCAGACAGCCTGAAGACATCTATGAACAAAACTCCATCAGAGGTAACAGAGTCATGAAGCTATGAATAAAATAACAAGATATAAAACGTATCTCTCTCAGGCACAGTAGTTCCTGTCACTTCTCCCCGCAGGACTCCACTTCCACTTCCCTCACTCAGCTGCTCTCTGAATTCAGCTCTTTGCTCCTTGTACCTTGGTCCTTGCACCATGGGAGCTGGCTCCATCCAGTGACAATGAGAATTATTCTTTCTTCCACTGTGTTTCTTTAATAGTTACAACTAAATGTGTTTTCATTCACTGTCAATTCTAGAGCAGCAGGAAAAATCTGGAGCAGAGAATGACCTCAAAACAGTACAGAAAAAAAAGGCCTTGAAATAGTACTGAAAAATTTTGTCAGACACATTTTTATTGCTTATTATTTCAACCCATTGCCCCACAAAGGAATAGTTCAGCATGGTGAAGCCTATGGTGCTACACACCTCCCTGATTTGCCTTGAGATTCCCATTCCACAGGCAGTTTGCTTTCCTTCTGAACACTTCTCAGAAGCTTGGCTCTACACCTACGGTGTGAGGTTGCAGGTGAGATATCCTACAGTTTGTCCTACACACCAAACGGTTAATGTTATTATGTTTCTTCAGAAACCCAAAAGCTTCAGGCCAGAAAGCAGCCACGAGTGGGTTTTCTTCAGGATTATCTTGTTTCCAGTTCTTGAATTCCATGAACGTGGACTCCCTCCAGAAGGGAATGGGAGGCCTGGTCACCTAGGGCATGAAGAAGGCAAAGGTACTGAATGACTTCTTTGCCTTGGTCTTCACCAGCAAGTGCTCCAATATAATACAAGTCACAGGAGGCAAAGGCTAGCTCTGGGAGAATGAAGGACCACTCATCATAGGAGATCAGGTTCAAGACCATTTAGTGAACCTGAAGGTGTACAAGCCCATGGGTCCTGAGGGAACTGGCAGATAAAGTGGCTAAGCTGCTATCCATCATATTTGAGAAGTTGTGGCAGGCCAGGGAAGTTTTCACTTACTGGAAATGGGGAGATGTAACCCCCCGTTGTTAAAAAGGAAAGACATGAACACCTGGGGAACTACAGACCAGTTAGTCTCACCTTGGTGCCAGGCAAGATCATGGGGCAGGTACTCCTGGAAGCTATGCTAAGGCGTATGGACAATAAGGAGGTGATTGGTGACAGCCAACATGGCTTCACTAAGGCCAAATCATGCCTAACAGATTTGGTGGCCTTCTACAACAGGGTTACAGCATTGGTGGGTAAGGGAAGAGCAAATGACATCCACCTGGATTTGTGCAAAACATTGGACGTTGCTCCGCACAAAATCCTTGTCTCTAAACTGAGAGACATGGACATAATGAATGGACTAAAGGATGGATAAGGAACAGGCTAAATGGTTGCACTCAAAGAGTTGTGGTCAATGGCTTGATGTCCAAGTGGAGACCAGGTGACTAGTAGCAATCCTCATGGGTCAGTGTTGAGACTGACCCTGTTCAACAACTTTGTCAGTGACATGGACAGTGGGATTGAGAGGTCTTCAGAAAGTTTGTGATGGCACTGAGCTGTGTGGTGCTGTTGACATGCTGGAGGGAAGGGATGGGATCCTGGGGGACCTGGACACGCTGGAGAGTTGGCCAATGCCAACCTTATAGAGTTCAACAAAGCCAAGTGCAAGGTCCTACACCTCCCAAGCACAGCTACAGGCTGGGCAGAGAAGTGATTCAGAGCAGCCCTGAGGAGGACTTGGGGGTGCTGGTTCTCGAGAAGCTCAATATGACCCAGCCATGTGTGCTTGCAGCACAGAAAGCCAACTGCACCCTGGGCTGCATCACCAGCTGCGTGGCAGCAGGTTGAGGAGGGGAATTCTCCCCCTCTGCTCCACTCTGGTGAGACGCCATGTGGAGAACTGTATTCAGCTCCGGGTCCCTAATGTAAGAAGCATGTGGACCTGCTGGAATGAGTCCAGAAGAGGGCCACGAAGATGCTGCAAGGGCTGGAGCAGCTCTGCTTTGGAGCCAGGCTGAGAGAGCTGGGTTGGTTCAGCCTGGAGAAGAGAAGGCTCCTTAAGCGGACACCTTAGAGCAGCTCCCAGTGCCTAAAGGGGCTACAGGAAACCTGGAGAGGGGCTTTGGACAAGGGCCCGTAGGGACAGGACAAGGGGAATG
>WYDI02021067.1:0-83547 GCA_009867235.2 Psittacus erithacus | reverse complement strand
ACACTCGAACTGTAATGGGTGAGGGGGAGGGGGGGGGGGGGGGGGGGGGGGGGGGGGGGGGGGGGGGGGGGGGGGGGGGGGGGAGAGAAAAAAGAGAGAAAGAGAGAGGGGAAGAGAGAGAGGAGAAAGAAAGAGAGAGAGAGAGGAGAAAGAAAGAGAGAGGAGAGAGAAAGAGAGGAGAGAGGGAAGGGGAAGGCGAAAGGAAGAAAGAGAGAAGAGAGAAAAGAGAAAAAAAAGAAAGGTCTTAAATTACTTGAGTTTAAAGTGAATTGATTTTTCAGGGGAACAGACTCTGGAGGGCTATTTTCAAACTGTTCTTAGAATCCAAAGTCAAACATACACTTCCAGAAATGTTGCCCAGGGTTTCCATTGAAAGTACATTTTTAGATAGGACTGTATGATATAGTAGAAATTATTACTACTTTTTATTTAGGCTCTTGTACTTACATTTCCAAGTTTCAAAGAATTACTTTTAAATGAAAAATGAAAAGTGAAGATCAGTTTTTGAGAGCACAGTGAAGGTTAAAAACAAATAACAATGCTATTAACCCTCTCCACTTTTACAAGATAGCTAATTGCTAAAAGTATCGTGCCTGGAATGATCAGTACTGATTTTGTAATTATTGTTAACTTTATGATAGTGTAACATTGTAGTGCATCTGATTCATATAGAATCATATAGAAAATAGCTATTATATAAGTGACATATATTATACATAGATATAAACATAACCTTTTTTTCTGTGGCTTTATAAGAAAATTCTCAGAAACAAAATACTGAAAACTAGCCAACTGGTGATGAATGATGGCCTGTTACCCTCTCAAGCAGCTGAATTCAACAAATGTCTCTTACATGAGCAGCCTCATATACTCATGCTAATTCTCTCCACCACAAAATAAAAAAGAAAGCGCAACAGAACATAACTGTCACCTTCAGATCTCTCGATCTGGTTGGTGATGCTTCCAAGTCCAGGGCTGTACTCTGAAAATACTGTTCCCTCCTGTTTTGATATCATGATATCACCTTTAGGCAGCCCTTGTGGTTGTGTTAGCTGAATTCCAGTGCTGTAAAACCACATCTGGAGGTGCATATCAGCACCACTAAAAAGCCAGCTCTAAACTATTTACTGTTGTGCAGACCTCATGCCTTCACCCTTAGCATATCTTTAGTGATGACAGACAGCACTCATCAAGATAAAATTATAAATCCAGAGGAAACAGTCATAAAAGTGAGTGTAACAGCTGAAATACAACTGAAAAACACAGCTGGGGAAAGAAAACAAAATCCCAACTGTTTGGCAACATTTAAAGACAGCACTTCATTGTGGGGCTCTTAGAGTATGTATCTACCAGGGCACTCAATTGCATCAGAGGGTAGCATGGTTTGGGGTCTCCATCGGAGTCAGTCTTTGCTTGCTCTTCACCAGCAGTGATCCGGAACTACCTTTCAGTATATTGAACTCTCCTGTTCATCCTGAAGCACTGAACTTAGAGAATACATCCTTAAATTTCACCTTTATTTTCTGTATCTTGAAGTCCTTCTCCATTTCAGTGACAGGAAAATGCCACACATTTGTGGTGGCAAGCCTAATTTCCCCATTTGACTTGCCTCAGAACTAGCTACTGCTTTATTGTCTCTGCTCTTTCTGTTTAATTAAATCATTTCATCAATGTCTTGCCCTTTTTTCAACTACATCTACTTCAAAAATCTGGTAAAGAAGTTTCACAATTAAAGAGTCGGGCATTTTTTCTGTAGATAAAATTTTTGTAATATTCATAATACACTACCTATTTCTCATATGTAACCCAGCACTGTAATTAAATTATTTTCCCAAATTAACTTTGGTTATGTAGTAGCTGGAATTCAAGATCTAATTTAATGTTAGATTAGTGAAACATCTCCCTCAGGGATAGACGTTAGAGAGCCAACAAAACTCCTTCACTGTACTTATAAATACTGTGAGGATTGGTATGCACTGCTGGCTGCAGCAGGCGGCAGACCAGCTATGTGGTTCTTTGTTCACAGTCCCAGAAACTGAAGAAAGAAAAGGAAAAACTCTGCTGGAGCAAGCAGCATGAAAACATGACTTTACTGTGCCAAATAAAACAGGAAAAAAGCCATCTGTCATGGTGGCTCTAAATCCTTGGTTTGTGGTGAACATCTAAATCATTTTCATAGCTGGTGCAGTTGAAGCAGTCGCTCCCTTTTCCTCACCCTCTTATCCCTCATATTTGGGTCATATTACACAACCCAAAAGACATCGGTAGTGTCACAAGCGTGAACAAAGCTGAAAAAGCACCTGGGCCTAACTGGAAAGGAAACAAGACCGGGAAGAGTGAGCAACTCCCAAAGAGGCCACCTGCCCAGGTGGTGTACATGTAGCTGCTGGAGTGAATTCAAACCTGCCATTGGACACATATGGATGCTAGAAGGGGGACAGCAGTTTTTACATATCAGTGGATGTCTTCTGCTGGGACAGTCACCACTACAGATACAGCTTCACAGTAATATAACTTGCCACTTAATAGTCTGCAGGTGTATTTCTATCCAGCTAATGAAAACCCCTGCAGAATACTACAGTGATGTGCTAGCTGAGCAGTTCCATGAGCCACTTTTATATTGAGTTAAAATTGCAAGGAAATATTCTCATCTGAACATGTGAAATTGCCAGCCAAAATAACCTGCCAATTTCCAAATGCTACATAGATAACAGCTTTTAACATTTAGAACACGAGTGCCCATACTGTAAAAAAAAAATAAACTCTTAAAGCTGAACAGCTGACAAAATCCAGTCAGGTGCTAATGACTTACAGAGACAGTTTATTCTCTTGTGCTTAAAGCACGAATCACAGATCTGATTCTGACTGAAATGTATACAAAATGAGGCCCCAGGATGAAAGGGAGAGGCACACTGCTTCACTTTTAAACCTTCAGCAGTGTTCCAGAAACATATCCTGCCAGTCTTATTCATTCTGAAATATTTCTGTGTTATTAACTGTGGAAAGCTGGCTTTTTCTAAATTTCTCTCCTATGCCATGCAATTTCTGTGCTCCAGCATCACCATATTATATCTTGTTAAAGGACTCTCACAATATGTGTTATCAGGACTTCTGTGCTTTTCTTTCAGGGTGATGATTTCAAGGTGTCACGTGTTTATACTTCTGTTTACTCTTATGATGAGGTGGATATTTTATCAACACTCATGCAGTACTGAAAGGCTTCCAGGGCACAAGAATGAATTTGGCTGCCGTGCCAAAGATGTAAATTACACAGGACATAGTGTGTTTTTGGAATAGCTATTGAAAGCCCAGAATCTGCATTGGCAATGCTTTTCCAACCCTCTCCAGTTCATTCTCAAAAACAATAAATAATAATAATTTTAAAAGGAATTATTTAGTTGTGTAACTGTATTGAGTCGGATGATTTTTGCAGGTGGCCAAATGCATCGTCTCGATAGTGCTCTTCATGCCTCCAGGAAGGCAATGCACAACCCTTTATTGAATTATGAATATAAATTCATATGAATACATATTTGCACATGGATCTGTTATTGCAATCTGCAGAAAGACTCCTTTTCAGCTCCATACGAGCAGAAACCTTATGAAAGGATGTAAAATGCCCCTCAGTATAATGAAGGTCCTAACTCACTTTCTGTCTTGGAGCATTTTATGTTCTTTGATGCATGGAAATTTTCTTTTATCAGGTATCAGCTCAGCCGCTGGGCAAAATTCCCTCTGGATTCACTAACCTGATACTACCACAGCTCTATTCTGGGGCAGTGTAACAGGTGAGCAGGCCCCCAAAGGACTCTGAAGATTGCTACTGAGTATGAGAAAATAGAGACAAATACATGTTTCTAAAGTTTAAGTGCAGAAGGCACATATGTAATCAACTGTCTCAGATCTTCTGCCTAATACAGTTGTTCTGTTGCATTTTGAGGTGAAGCAGCATTTAGAGAAATCCTTACAGGACTTAAAGGTGCAGAAATACTTCCAAGATCTGTAGGCATGTTGGTTTTACAATCATAGGATCAACTAGGTTGGAAAAGACCTTTAAGTTCATCAAGTCCAACCATTAATCACCCCCACTATGAGCTCTCTATCTAATGTTCAAAGTGGAAATGAAGTAGAAGTGCTGGCATTACTGGGAAGAATATAATGATGCAGAAGGTAATCCATTATGACTGCTTCCAGCTATGGGATGTAAATAGATCTTTACAAAAAATTCAACTTTTACAAGCTTAATAATATGCCTTAGAAAGCCTGGTGTCAGCATTGCTTGCTCTTTAACAGCTGGTTGCCTAATTTTCTGTTTTGACACCTAAACAAAATGAAGGCACTACACATATAGTGAATTAATAGCAATAAGCTAAGCTTTGCTGAACAGCCGAACTGCATTGACAACTTGCTGTTCAGGGTGTCTTTTGAACAGCAGTAAAAAGATAGCTAAGGCTGCTCAGAAACCACGCAAAGGGATACTATATAATAAAATTTGCTCTTTTTTTATCCCTAGTCAGAATTCTGGTCCTATTACTTGGAAAGACTCAAACACACAGCCTCCTATGGCTATTGTAAAATGATTAAATGCCTACAGCTAAAAGCAGAGGACATTACAATTGTTTTGACCATCAAAGCCAGAGAAGCATTATTGTGCAATTTATTGCCTCGTGAACACCGTGCTAGTTACAAAAAAACTATCCTGTTTGTATAAAGCTACCATTATCTGTTTGAAAAGAAGCCAGTCTTCAAATAAGCTGAGAAAACAATCAACCATGAGAAACATGCACTTATTTCTTCTCCCTGATATCTATTACTTCATTTTGCACCACTTCTAATGAAAAAAAAATGCTGCAATAATGGAAAGCTGGGACACTTTATTACCTACGGCATCAAAACAACACATATAGAGTGGCAAACCTCAATTCCAATTTCTCACTTTCATTTAGTTTCATTCCTTGGTGCTGCTTGTACAGAGCAAATTTATTTTGCATTTTAAATCGGCAATTCATTGCTTAAGCTGCTTCACATATTTTGAAATCTCTGAGCTCATTGTCTATGACAGTCTGACAAGATCAGTAAGATGTATTTTCTTTTCTCTGCATTTGAGGCTGCTGATTGGAAGCCTGAATTTAAATACAGGTTTCTTGTATTTTTTGCTATAGGCATCAAGTTTACTATTTTTTAGACTTTTTTTTTATTGTTGTTACTATTCTGCAGTCATAACAGCTCCAGCTGTTAGAGTTTTGATGCTACAAAATGGTATTTATCTGAGACCTGAAAACATTTTGGAAGGTCCAGAGTTATTAGCAAAAGGAGTCATTAGCAACTTCTTCCAGTTTGTGTTAGTCTAAACTTTTCGCCTGGGCTTTTTAATTGTCACATCCTTTCTCAGTGCCTGATATAGCCAGGTAGAAACAGACATATACATTTAAAGAAATAACCGCTACCAGTTAAAATAGGACATTGTCCAGCATAATACTCTTTATGCGCTACTGCCTATGTTGCACTTGTTTCGAGCCACATACAGCCAGAATATTGCGCCAAAATTTAAGGTCATGCATTACCTACCTTTTGTGGAACTTACTGCATCTCAGAAAACATATCATCTCTCCAGAAGGACAAACATATCCACAGGTCCTGATAAGCTCATTCTTGCAGCCTAACAAACATAGTCTTTAGCCCAGCAACTTTTACACAAATAAACAAAAAGAAAATACACTGTGTGGGTTGTTTTGTAAGTAAGGGGAGCTGATTTGAATTTTTAAAGGGAGAAGGAAGCTGTGCTGTAGCCATGTGATACAAAGGAATGAGGAAAGAGCTGAGTTGAGAATATTCCAGTGCTGTTTTGATGGTCCTCACCTCTTCTACAGGCTTTTGTCAATAGCACTGATAAGATCAACACAGCTGTCTTCTAACTCAAGAAATCGATGCCCATTAGCAGCCCCTGCCTGTCAATAGCAAACTCTCCATTTTCCCAGGTCATATTCTTACTTAATTTCTCAATTATGGAAAGCAAACAAAATATGCATATTCAGAGCAATACATGAAAACAAAGACACAAATAAATTGCCTGAATCCACCCAACTAATCAGTTGCAAACTCAGAACCAGAAAATTCCTAATGAGCACACACTCCAAAGGAGTATGCTGTTTTGCTAATAAGCCTTGAAGATCCTTGGAGTGGATCAGACTGATATAAAACACAGCTAATAGAAGAATACAAGAACCTACAAAAGACTGCACAGGTTGCAACCAGATTGTCTCCAGGAATCATCTCTTCATACCGGCCTTCAAACACAGGGAAAACTTAGCCTCTGCTCTACAGCCTTCAAATAATTTTAGTTCAGGGATTTCCTGAGCTAGAAGTAATTTTTGTGTGTATAGTAGACCTCAGTAGAGTTCTCTTACATTAATTTGTCCTGTCTCACTCTCAACCCTAACAAGCCCAAGAGATCCCATGGCAAAGCATTCACAGCTCTGTCACTTCTGGCTTGAAGAGCCACCTCCTTTTCATTGTCTGAACCCAGCGTCTACTAACTGCATCTGATGCCTGCCCACATGTGAAAGTGACAGGCCAATGGCCAGGGGAGGCAAACATACC
Source organism: Psittacus erithacus (assembly GCA_009867235.2). NCBI lineage: Eukaryota > Metazoa > Chordata > Aves > Psittaciformes > Psittacidae > Psittacus > Psittacus erithacus. The sequence goes on along the minus strand of WYDI02021067.1, from coordinate 76,947 downwards.
AGTGAATAGTTTTATGATCACTTTTTTCATTTTGAGTGGTTTACCCATAATTTTTATATGCTCTCATTAACACTGGTTCAAACCCAGTGGAAAAGGCTTTCACAAAAGCAATTTGACTTAACACTAGGAGGCCAGGAGATGCCCAAATGGGTAAGTGTGTTAACTGCTTCAGAAAATAATATCAGAAGTGACCTCATCTCAGATTAGGCAAAGGTGCTTTTGCTACTCATTAGCCACAAGATAATAAATTTATTGCTAAAATGCATGCTTATGAAGCCAGCTTCCAGAAAGCTTGTTACTCAATCCAGCTCAAGACTAAGGCTTAACTAGGACTTAGAAATGCATGCGTCTTGCTTTCCCTTCTGTATCATATATTAATAAATATCAGTTTATGCAACTGCTCAAGGAAAAATAAATGTATTCCTTATCTAAATATTACCTTTCTACACCAGGTTCCTGGCTAATCAGTGACAACATAATGCACAACCTCAAATAAATTTAAGTTCAACTTCAAGTAAATTAAAGTCATACAAGATAACACTACTGAATTAGTTGCTCAGGCAGTCCCAGTGCTTTGAAGTTGCCTTTTTTTCACTCCAGAAAATGTAGGCATTGATCACTTAAAAAGCTAATCATTTTACTACAGAATAGTTATGTGGCTCACAATTAATAATTATGTGGCTCACAATGCAATGTTAACATGCATAACAGAAAAAACAACAAAACTTCAAAGTGTTCCTGAAGCCCCAAAGCTAAAGGCAATAGAAGGTATTTATTAGGATGTAATATCAGCCTATGGCCTTTGCTCATCTACCCAGCTGTTCCATGTTCCTACAACTGAAGACATTTGACAATGCTTGCTGTATCATACTTGTTACATGGCATCTCAGTGACTTTGTCTATTACTCAGTCATGTTAGAAATGTGAGTTTCCTCCTTTGGGTGCCGACAGTTCAGCCTGTGAACATTCAAGACCAAGAGAAAAAATGTCAGAAACATTAGGAAGTCAAGGAGAGTGTCTTAGAAAGGCGATGTAAATTACAGCTCTGCTCTACATATGAGGCTTTTCTGCTTCACAGGTGCACAGGGTAGCAATTTCCCCTGCAAATTGGCCTTTGTGGTCGAGACTTTTCACGTATAGAAAGGTGGTGATATCCTAATGACACTGAGAGTTTCCAAAAAGAAAAATCTCACCTCCAGTGTCTCCCCAATACACTCTAGATTTCATTAAATAACTGTGATTTTGGTTACACTCAACCAAAGTTAATATGGGCTCAGCTATAGTATCAGAGTAACTGCTGAAAAAGAAAGTGTACTAAAGTTTGTAGTATTTTTCTATTTGGGTTGCTCATGATGTTTATTTACAGATTGTTACTTTTTACAAAATGAGAGACAAATATAATCTTGGCCACCAGTTCTGGTAAAAGTTTTTTCAAAGAATGTGGGAGACAATTAACTCTCTTTCTAGATTAGAGTTTCTCAAATTTATTTGAAAAACATGCTTGGACTTTCAGTAGTGCTGCCATGAGGATTTGCACAGCTAAATGGTGCTGGTTCTCGAGAAGCTCAACATGAACTGACAGTGTGCTTTTGTAGCCCAGAAAGCCACCCATATGCTGGACTCCATAAGAGAAGTGTGACCAGCAGGACGGTGGAGATGATTCTACCTCTCTTCTCCACTTTCATAAGATCCCACATGGAGTACTGCATTCCGCTCTGGGACCCCAAACACAAGAGGAATGTGGACCTGTAAGAGTGAGTCCAAAATAGGCCATGAAGATGCTCCAACGGCTGGAGCACTTTCCTATGGAGATAAGCTGAGAGAGTTGGGGTTGTTTAGCCTAGAGAAGCTCTGGGGAGACCTTAGAGGATCTTCCAGTACCTAAAGGGTCCTACAAGAAATCTGGGGAGGGAATTTTTACAAAGGCATGTATTAACAAGACAAGAGAGAATGGCTTTAAACAGACAGAGGGGAGATATGGATTAGATATAAGGAAAAAATTCTTCCCTGTGAGGGTGATAAGATGCTGGCACAGGCTGTCCAAAGCAGCTGTGGATCCCAAATTCATGGAGGTGTTCAAGGCCAGGCTGGATGGGGCTTTGAGCAACCTGGTCTAGTGGAAGGTGTCCCTGTCCATGGCAAGGGGGCTTGAGACTAGTTGATCTTTAAGGTCTCTTGCAACCCAAATCCTTCTATGATTCTGTGATAAATAAAATTTAAGGTAAATTTCAAATGAGCTGTAATTATTTCATGTTCTCTCCCGTTCATTTTGCTTGTTTGCATACATATGCATTGTGGAAATGCAGAGATACATAAAATTTTGCAATTCTCCTGTCATATTACAGAATTAATTAAAAACTAAAACAAAAAGACCCTTAAATCTCCTCTGTAACCTAGCACATTTTGTCTCAGGGGTTTGTCATCAGAGCTTAAGAAATTCTATTATTTGTGTATATACTGTATTTATCTAAAGCTTATCTGCCAGAAGGAAACTCAGCTTCAATTTAAAAAAATAGTTTCACAGTAAAACATTTCCCTTACTTGAATGATTGGTCAGCTGTTGACAAACAACAGCCTGGGGGTTGAAACCAGATGATCTTTAGAGTCCCTTCCAACCCAAACCATTCAGTGATTTTATGATTCTGTGATCATGTTGAAACACCAGTGATTATGAAACGTCACCATACCACCCACGTTTTATCTGATCTTCTATGAAAAAAAAAAAAAAAACAAACAAGCAAACAAAAAAAAGCCCAGATATAAAATTCTGATTAATTTTATGACTTTTCTATTTCTTTTTTTGTATTAAGAAAATAGAATGGTGCCGCAGTTGTTTTGAATTCCTTCTGGGAAACATCTGAAACAACCAAACAAGCAATCAAAACCCAGTCTTCTTTTTAAAGTAAGAAACGCTTGAGGTAAAGATGATGATAGGTTACTAAAACCTGGTATGAATTATAAACTTCCCAGAAGAAGCTTTAATTTTTGTATGAAAAGTAAGAAATGACAGGTTTAAAAGCCTTAATTAAATTTGAAAAGTAACCCAGACTAATTCTTTCCAACTCATCCCCTCCTTTCCATTTCTATAACAGAGTCTGAAACATAGAATAAAAAAACAACATAGATGTCCCCTCAGAGACAATATTTCAGACTCATTGTCCGGATTCCACCAATCTAATTAGATTATTTGAAATGATAGCTCATAAATCATTAATTTATTGCTCTGTAAGTGAAAAAAATATACTTATCTCATTTTTCCAGCCTGCTGGCTCAAATTGTGCATTTGACAACCATTTCTTTCAAAATTTTCATTTTTCCATTACTATTTATTGTTAGTTCAGAAATAAAATCCTGTTAACAGAGGATTTATGGTGACAAGATAACTACAGTGCAGGAGCGGAGAGGGTGCAGGTTTAATGACACACAAATAAGTTTAATGAAATATTATGAAATGGAAATAACATAGAGTCTGAATAAACCTCACTGGTAACTAAGCATTATAACTTCAAGAAAAGAAAATTCATAAAAGACTGTAAATATAAACAATACACTGAGCAGACAGAAAAACTATCCAATATGATATCGCCATTCAGACTTATACCCTTAACATTCCTAAACTCTGTATTTCTATCCCAACCTTTGTTTTTCTCTTCTGTCTCTAGAAAAATACCGGCCAATAAAGGAAAATAATTAATAAAATATCAATGCACCTAAATGTTACATATTATTTATCTAAATCTACTCAGAATCAATACTAGCAAAAAGATGGGGTAGAGATGTTGCAACTGACCGTGCAATAAGGAAATGTGTATTAAATGCCCTGTTCAAGGCGGTGATTTATTTTCAGCCATGCGTTAAATTTTCTAGGGGAAAAAAAAAAACAAAAAAAAAAACAAAAACAAAACCAGACTTTTAAAACTCACTTTTAAAGGAGTATCACTAGCTGCATTGGAAGGAGGGAATTCTCAGGCATGTCTAACACAAATCATTTAGAATAGGATAATTTACCTCCTTAGGAGCAAAGACCATGAAACACAAATTTTAGGAAAGTTAAATGTAAGTTGAAGGAAGGCATACAGTGGCATTAAGAAAGCATTTCTTACTTCTAATTTGACAGTAGTAATAACTTTAATAATTTTTTTCCTTGATAGCCCTCCAAAACAATATTTCTTGCAAAGCTGTGCTGTTCTGTAACCTGTGTATCCTATTTACCTTCACATGAATGTGTCTGAAATGTCAATTGTCTATGTCACTCAAAGACAGGGATGCAAGAAGTACAAGCCCATTGCCAAATTTGACCAGAAGTACTGCGTCCTGGGTTTCAAGGGAGTTGCAGCTGCTGCCTGTATATTCATATCTCCTTCCTACCATCATAGCCTCATTGGTTCAGCTGTGTTATTGAAAATGGTTTTCTGCTCTGCATCTTTTAAGATGTCTCTCCTTTCCATATTAAAACTCAGATATTGCATAAGGAGTAAATTGGACACAGTGTTTGATTCATAGATAATTGCAGGCAAGCTCTGCTAAGTATGAATCTGTTAAATGATTGAAAGTATTCGCAATACTTCAGCTAGATAATATATAGAGAATAGGCTGTTCACTCAATAATCACTTCAACATTTCATTATAAATTTTTAATGATGTACTGTGTAATCACATTTTATTCTTATACATACATCTCATTTTGGAGGCAACGAATTAAGTTTACTGTGGTTTTGACAAAGCAGGATATTTTCTATAGATAAAAATCACGTAATAATCTTTAAACTCATTTAGAAGGCTTGAGACAAAAGACATTATCAAAAGATGGAAGTATAATTATGCATTAGTGTGCCCACTTTTACAAAAATTATTTGTTTAACTGTATTTTGCATTCCTTAGAGAAATTATGCATCTATTTATAAAATATATATTAATTACTAATTATTCATCATTATTATATAACAATATTAATGTTATTTTTCCTTAAACACATCCAAAGGGAAAAAAAAAAACAAAAACAAAACAAAAAAAAACAACAAAAAAACAAAACAACAACAAAAAAAATCCAACAGATAATTCCAATATAATGGAAATGTGTGAGCACATGTTAAATTCTTTGAAATAGTCAATATTCATATGATGTTATGGACAATCTGTTTTCCACTGTCCTGGAAGCTTTGAACAAGACTAGGCAACAAAAGGTGTTTTGGAAGAAGAATGATTAATAACTGAAAAAATATAAGAAAAAAGATTGAGAATAACTAAGGAGATTAAACCAAAAAACTTTGCACAAATAGGAAAAAAGTACTACTCTTTCTACCACATAGAACCAAACTATGAATCATTACCACCACATAGGATGGATGCCAAAACTGAATATGCTCAAAAAATCAAGCAGAAGGGTTTGCACAAGAAAATCTCTTCCAGAGCTAAAAAGCACAAAATTATCCCCCAATTTTGTAAACAGTTGGCTAAAAATTGTTAGATGTCAAAGGTAAGATTATTAAGGAAGTTAATTCTACCACCTCCTTATCAAGAACACCTTGCACATCCCTTTTCTTAAGAGGTACTCATATTGTAAAATGTTTTCCCTAGTGTATTTTTGTATTGCCACTGTTTATACTGAAAAGCTCTCAATTTTTCTTTTTCAGATTAGATGGGAGCTGTTGGAAATGTTTTCTGATCAACACTTTTTTTTGGCAGAATGATGTTTTAATTACCAAGTCAGTATTTATTTTTTTTCTGCCACTATGCCTCACTTTTTTTCCATCTAAATCAGTGAAAAAATATATCCATTTCTGTGGTCCATTAGGAAATGCTGGAGAAAGTCCACTGTTCAACAAGATACTTTTGGAAGTTTCTTCCTCAGCAGCATTCATTAAGGTATCAATGTCTACATGAAATCTTTGTCTAAATTTCTGATGTTTCTGAGTCTCAGTTGGCCATTAAAAGGTCCACCCGAAGAGTGTGGGAATTCAAAAGCATAGGGGTTCACGGAGACCATTTATTTCAAACAGCTTAATTCACCCAAACCCTTCAGCGTGAACCAGTGTGCACAGTGAATAAATCCTTTTTGGCAGGCAGCTGGCCTACAAAGCAAGCGTTTTTTTGCCACTGAGAGCTGCCCATTTTCTAGTACAGTTAAGAGTTTCCCCTTAAGCTGAAGGATCTGTTATCACACTCAAGCAAAATTTGAAAAAATGAAGTGCAAATTTTTCTACTATTACAAAATCATATTGATTTTGTTTCTGTGTTGTATCTTCAGTTCTAAGATGTACACCAAAAATTACAGAATCTGCATGATTTTTGACACATAAATATAGTGGGGAAAAAGCATACTTTCACTGCGTCTGCTTACCTCTTTGCCGAGGTGTGAAGGAGAAACTTATATTTAGATACAGGCTTCAATACGGTTTTTACTTAATTTAGGGTGCCCTTCTGGGATGAGGATAAGAAAGAAAGGAAAAAAAGGAAGTATGAAAAAGTGACATAGTACATTACAAACCATGTGTAGATTCTAATATCAGTTTTCACCTAAAAAAAGGTTACTAGTGTAAGTAAAAGCAAATTTTATCACCTTCAAAAGTTCTATTGTGATGGTAAAAAACTGAAAGAATCTTTACTCAATTCTAAATTGACCTCTTCACAACACTTCAAAACCTGTTAAAAAAAAAATAGGGCAATGCATGAAGGGAAGCTTGTATAACTTTGTATAGCTTGCAGAATCTTTTCCATACTACTTCTCTGGAACATTCCTTTTTTCTATTATAAAGTACTGGGGATAAAAAATGTCAATGCTCTGATCCTTATAAGTGCTATACATCTTACCCATATGAAGTTCATACTAGTCTGTATTCTTTGTAGTTCAACAGTTAACAGCCTCCTCTGAACCTTCACATTTTTACTTGCTTTATTCTGCAGGTATATGAATGCAAAGTACCTAAATTATAGATATAAAAATATATATATATATAAAATATTCAAATTCTTTTACATGCAATAGAAGCCATGAAGTTAAGCACGACTTTTGTTGCATAATAAACACAAGAATGCTTTTTTGCAAGTTAACAATAAGCAAAGGAAAGGGCTTGACAGAAGTATCTTCCAGCATCCTGAGGCCAAATCTTTATACACCTTGGTACTGATGAAGGGCAATCTAATGACAACAGATTGTTCCTGAGCTAATGAGTGTCATGGCTTTCAGAAAGGATTTGGAAATTAACGAAATGAGAAGGTTCTTGTGATGTTCTGACTGAGGAAGTCTTGAACAGATTCACATGTACTTACAACAGCTAAGCTGTGCAACCTATATTACCCAGGTACAGATATCTTGATTGCTTAGCTTTCTATAGCCCTTTGGGCTGAGTAACCCTAAAATCATACAACTTCACAAGTCTTTGGAGTTTTGAAACAAGGTAGTCAATGAAAACCACAAAGTGACACCTGAGGCATCTTTAAGAGAAGAGCTCGTGTCAAAACGGAAGACTTGGTAAAGTTTGCAGGTTTGTAGGACAAGTAGTATGTTTTCTGCCTTCAGTATTTTTGTGACTAGTCAAGCATTCCTCTTGGACTCATACCATCAAACTTGTATCACAAACTTTTACAAGGAGGCTTGAGACATTTTTAGCGTCGTAAACCAGCTGCTGTTCATTCATCATAATCTCTGCGACCAAAAGTTGTATTAAAACCTAAATTTCAGCCGTAATTGCTAAAATTGTCATGTTTGAGATTATGTCATCATCCACATTTCTCTCTGCATGCCATTTAGAAGTCATTTGTACCTTCCTAATATATCATTTGGTCTCCATGACAAAATTTTCTTTTGTTTGCTCAGCTTTCTAATGCTCTGTTTCAAATTTTAATTGTGAGCCTTCCTACTCTCTTGCAAGAGGTTGGACCAGAGCAGCTCAAGCAAGTTGATCCATAGCTTTACAGAACTTCAGAATCAAACACAAATTTACCACTTTTAATGTAAAGGCTACTTATGAGCCTAGTCTTCTAAGATTATCTCTAGGAGTTCCCTCCATTGGAAGAGCAGATAATCCAGCGTGTCACCAAGTACAAAGTAGCTATATGAGCCACTATGTGAATTCCATTTCACTGGAACCTGTTGTTTCTGCATTTCTCAGACCTGATTTTTTGACTGTTGCCTTTTCCTTGCAAGTGTGCATCTTCTGTGTGTCCATTGCTCACCATTGACAAACACATACTCTCTACTGAGCAACAGAAGACTGCTCAGACAGAACTTAAGTTTACATGTACCATAAGTAACATTATTCAAGTAAAACAATTGTCATTAAAAGTGCTAATAAACACAATGACTATGAATTGTCTTTCCACAGTTCTGCACTTACTTCCTATTGTATCTAAACATATGTTTGGCAAGAAAACACATTTCAGAAAAAAATACAAATAATCTATACTTAAAGGATGGGACATTTCAAATGCACAATATGCATAATTCAGAATTTGAGGAATTACAGGCTTCTTTGAAAATGTTATCATTTAGTGCTTTGTACCCTTGCACTTCCAGAAAGGTACAGAAGACAAGAAGTACCCTAACTTAGACACAGAATTTAGTAAGATATACACAAATCAAACCTGGCTGGTAGGAAGGAATGTTCCATGATACTCAGATTAAACTCCTGACTTCTCATTTTTCAAATAATATCCTTCAAGAACACTGCTAAACATTTCAGCAGGAGATATTTCATACCTATAGGATACAAAAGGAATTTGATTTTGACATGGCTGTTCTCAAGCTCATTCCATTTGTGCTGCAGAATTTTTCCTTAAGTTTGACTGGTGAAGCACATTATAATGTTTTTTTCCTTATATGTGAACCTCCACAGTTTACAGCAGCCAAAGTGAAGACCATGTTAAATCATTAAGAACCCTTCTTTCTGAAAGATGTCCTATTTACATGTATTCTGATAGGAAATCACACTTCCAAAAAGTAAGCCTTCAGGGCTTCATGTTAAGGTCATTCAAAGATCTTCCTTCATTTCAATAAAAAGCTTCCTTCATTTCAAGTTTGTTATAAAGCTGCCATAAGGTCAATATGTCCACTTGTTATTTGTGTTACAGTAGCATCTGGATAACCCAAAAATTCTTATTAATGTTATGAATCTTTGGGGACTGAGAGGTCATAGCTTGATTCAGCAGGAGATTAAAAAAAATATATCTACGTCTACAGTGACAAATAATAAAAAAAACGTAGATGGGATGAGCTGATTTTTATTTCTATGCTGGCTCTACTCTGTATTCAGTCATCATAAACCCCAGGAAAGGGCAAAACATACGCTTGACATCTCAGCTCTGATAACCTCCTCTACAAGTCATTCATTTTCTGAATTTCTGGTACTAAGACACAGCTTACAAGATACCTGACATTGTCACAGCCATGCCTCCAGAAAGACCACTCTGGATGGCAACCTGTGCCCATATTCCATATGGCACATGCGGCCCCAGACTCATTCTCCTTTCATGTACTTCCTCCTTCCTGTGGTGGGTTGGGCCTGTGTGGGATCCTTGATAACACACAGCCTCTTCCTAGTGTGTCATGTTACTCCATGCTTTCCTACATCATTGCATCTCTCCCCTGCTACTCACTCCCACCAACAGTGTCCCTGTGCAGCCTACTATTACCCCAGCCATAAGGAACAGCTCCCACTCATGCCAGTGCCATCTCAGACTTCTCCTTTCACATTTTCATATGGGTCTGGCCATCAGGAAACTATGGTTGTCAGCCAAAACACCCACATGAGAGTGTTTGCTCACGCACCACCTAATACATCAAATCTTAGCTAACATAAAATAAACTTCCAGCTGAAATTTTTTTACTTTATTTTTATAAAAAAAAGTTACATTTTCCAGCAGTGCAAAAACCAGTGAAATTTTTTTCAAGTTATCTTTAGCTACAAAATGAGTAAACTTCAGCAGCATACTCAGCAACTGAAGTTTGCTCACTCCTGACTCATCCACTCTTTAGTTATAGCATCTTAAAGCCCACTTTGCCACACATATTGATCCTTGAATTAAATGAGTCTTTGTTCACTCCACTGTCATCTTTTCTGATTAGGGTCAACTAATATAGTACAGCAGATGCACAACATGTTGACCTGCTCCATGCATAAGTGTAAAGTGAGTTGCATGGAAAGCATCTTCCTTTTATACTTTTATAAATAATTTGATCCCAGGTTCAAGAAAATGTGAGTGGAAATAAGCCACTCTTGTACCAGAAAGAAGAAAACTGCATCCTTATCCACAGTCAATAAGTCAAGAAAGGGGTTTTCTGGAAAACAACATATGAAAACCAACTTAAGGTTGAAAGGAAAATAAAAAGGGATAGAATAATCACAAAACTGCATTGAAAAATGCAAAAAAAAAATGAGCTTAGACAGAAAACTGAAAAATGCAAGAGTTGAAAAAATCTAGACAAAACTAAAAATGTTTCTTATAAAAGACTTAGTCAAATCAGCCTTTACCTTATATCATTTCATCATCTGGAGAACAAGAATTCAACAGGCACCAAAAAAAGACACAGCTGCAATGTCTGCCCATTCCTAAACAAACAGTTCAAAAGTAACACAGCGGTTTTTCTCTGACAGCTTTCTGAAGTGACTGAATGGTTTAATGCATACTTATAAGAACAGGTTTTCAAAAGGAGAAGCTTAACTTATATTCCTGACGCAAAGACTTCAGAACTGATGGGAAGACACTTGAAAACTCTGGCAAGTTTGAAGCCAGTTTGCACAAAGGCAAGGTGCTTAAAGATCAGTCGCATTCGATAAAGAATACAAAGTTCAGTGTTTTGTACAGGATTATGCTTACATAAGGAGAGGACTGCAACATGCATATGTAGGTCATGCTACTTGTTTTGATAGCTCTGTATGTTTCTATTCATCTGACTTTGAAGCAATCCCAGCTGCAATATCTAAAGAAACACAATTAGATCTTGCTGTAAGAGGTGTGAATTATTTGTTTACTTTAAATTAAAACTGTGCTTCAAACCTTAATATGAATGAAGCATATATGCTTGTGTCACTGGACGCAGAAGATATTAGCAGCAGTTATGTGATATTTTAACCAATGACTTTATCATGTTACACTGATAAATAGAATACATAAAATTATCTGGAGAGTGTTCTTATAATTACAATTAGCATGATCTGCTCTATTTGACTACTTAGATGTATTTCATGTAGTGATTGTATGTGGTTACCTGCAATTCATTCCCTGAATTGCAGACAACAAAAAGCTTCACTTTAACAAAATCTGGGTAAACCAAGCTTGTCATTCTGAACAACAAGTCTTTTTTTCTGAATATTTCTAATTAGTTGACGCTTTAACTCCACTTCATGGACTTTAATAGAGCAGTGAAAAACATGCCTTACTTCAGTGTTATTGAAAATAATAGAAATGCAGGTGGCTTGTTCTAAATAAGAGTCAAAAACTGTGCTTTTACATGAAGAGTAGTTAATAAGCTCATTTAGTATATGTCCTTAATATTCTCATAATTTATTCTCTAAAAAATAACTCAATTTTTTCTAACTCAGGAGAGTTAAGATAAAAAATAAAGTAGCCTTATTGGTAGGCACTGTATCTTGACTAGATAATGTAAAAGACAAAAATATTCAGTAGAGCTGGCGGATTATAAAGGATAATAAAAGAAAGCATGACAGGAAGGTCTTTCTAAAAATAGTGAAAAAGACAAAGGGCAAGACAAAATTATGACCAAATTTTAAATGACATCTAACTCCGAAAATCAAAATGTAACAAAAAAGATAGCATTGGAAGACAAAAGAACAGTGCGGACATGTATGAATAATGGAGCACAGCATGAATTACAATTGGTCAAAGAAATTAGGAATAAGAACAAAAATACTGCATATACAGGATCAGGGAGTAGTAAAAGGTAAGTATAGGTCCATTGATTGAGGAGAAGGAGGGAAAATAAACAATGAAATAGAAAAACCTTAAGTATTAAATGCCTTGTGACTGGAGTTTTGAAACACATTTGCGCAATTTATTGTAACACAGAGAGGAGCACATGCAAGGATTTTTGAACAAAACCCAAGTAAGTTAAAAACCAAGTAAATCAAGTATCTTAATATAAAAATATTCAAATTTATTAAGAACAGTGGAGTTATTTGACAACAAACTAATAGAAATATATAGAAAATAGGCAGTTGTTAAATCATGGTCACTGTGAAATGGCCTCATGCTGGTCAAGCCCAGGAATAAGGTCAAACTTCTGATTCCACCAGGGAGAGCAGAGAAACTGGGGATAGTTTAATAACCATTAAATCCTCTAAGCATGGTTATCAGTAGTTTTCTACCACACTGAAATGATATACAAGGGACCTCCTAAGAGTCTTTCCTAGACAAGTTCAATTTTTTGGTTACTATTTGAATGGTGCAATACTTTAAAACAATGTGTAATTTTGAGAAGCACAGTTAGTTTCAGAGCTGATGCAGAAAATGCACAAAAAACCTCCCTATGTCAAGCAGAAAGTACCAAATGAAAAAAAGAGAAGATCCCAGATTTGTAAATATGAAAGGGAATACAGCTGGAAACAATAATGCTGCAAAAGATATCATTCCAGTTTATACCAGCATGCAAACTGATTTTAAGTTAATGATGTTGTTTCATGAAGACCATATCTCAGCCAATAAATTATTGTTAGCAGTATTATCTGGAAGGCATGGCGATAACCACTCTGTCATACACAGCAGTGGCAAGTCACTGGATGAGGCGCTGTCTCAGATTTTGGCCCTCTGATTAAAAAATTGAGAGAATCCTGAAAAGAAATTTTGACAAGGAACTTGAACTGGGGGGAAATGTTAAAGAGTCAGCTTTGGTTTGTCCGGAAAACAGATATACGATGTGGGAAATGGTAATGTTGTTACAGCTCCTGTCGGAATAAAGGCAGGGGGAAATCAGCCTTTCACCCTTTGAAGTAGGTAGCTGACTAATCAGCTCAAACTACAACAAGAACAGACTACATGAGGAAAACAAAAACCAAGCCAAAACAAACCAAAAAACAGAAGTCCAATTAACCTAGTAGTCCTCTTTCAGTATTGAATATTCCATGGAGAAAATGTACGGACAGTTCCAGAGCTACCCTGCTTCTTCTATAGACTCCCAAGTTTTGGTAAAAGTCTGCATGTAGGAGAGGGAAAGAATATCCCTATTTCAGGACTGCTTTAACAATGTACATCTGCATTTGTAATGATTAAGATAAAAATAACCAGCCTTTTGCAAAATAACATGCAGACAGTTTACACTCCTTAAACTGAAACTTCAGTACTAAAATTTGCTTGCTTTGTGTATATTTTACCAACACACTGAAACATTACTCATATCATAAAAACTTGTGTTTTCCATTTCTAGGTGATCTACATTTGAGAAACAACAGTTGCACAACTTCATTGTGAACCTACTTGAGAAAAATATTGCACAGACTGCCAAAAAAGTGGGACACGTTTATGATAACAGCAGCAATTCTAGAAGACAATAAACAATAAAACCAGAATAAATCAGGAACAATTACTATTCCAGCTACAAATACTTATATATGAAATATTTCAATTATTGCATTCCTCTTTCTATTCTGTTTTCTCCCAAACACTGCACCCCTCCCACCAGCAGTGATAAATTTACCCTTAGCAAGGTAACACATAAAAGTAATCTCCTGATGCAAAAATGTTATTAATACAATAATTCTTCCCAAGATCATCAAAACTTGCATTTCCTCTGCACAATTAAGGAATAGCTTCTTACTTATCTAATAGACTCATATAATTTTATGCTTAGCCCAGCTAAGCAAATGTGTTGCTCAAGCAAACTTCAACCTGATTGATTATTATGGAGCAAACAATACATTATCTCCTATCTGCATTTCTTCCTGTTGACACTGTTTTACTTAAAAGCAGAGATCCTACCAGTTCTACATTACAACACAAGATGCATTGGAGTAGCAAGGGATGACTGTTGGAAAAATAACAATACTAAAAGGAAAGATAATCTGAAAATATGTTTATCTGAAATGAAAAGTAGTAGATCCACTTACAAAGCACATCAATTAGGAATAAATTTCATAGATACAGCAGATAGTAAATAAAATTTGTTAAAGTTGTTGGGCCTTCCATAGACATACTTCAGGGATTTACATTGACAAGAAAATATCAAAGCAAGCTCTGAATTAACTAAGTATCAAGTTTTATTTAGTCAAGCATTTATAAATTAATTACTTGAGAGATCTTTGTTTAAATTAAAAGAATTTGGGGATGAAAAGGAAAGGATTGGGTCATGCAGCTTGTGAAAGACAGGCTTTCAAGTACAAGTACAGTACAAGGAGTGAGAAAGGAAGTCAAAGGGGAGAAAGAAGCCCTATCCCCAAACCTCTATATGGGTTATCCAACGGAGACAACAGCCACCACAGCTCTGTTCCTTGATGTCAGTGAAGAAATTCCCAGTGACTTTGGGGAGTACTGGTTTGGAGTTGCACAGAAGTTGTACTTATGGTTAGATTTCAGACTAGTCTGAGGATTAAATTAGACAAGTCGAGAGCAAGATTACTGGAAATTTCCTGCTTTTGCTCAGAAAAGATCAACCATGAAAAGAAAAGGTGTCCACAAGACAAGATGAAGAGTCTTTAAACAACAAAGTTACCATGTATAGCATACATTATATACATTAATGCCCTAATTCAGTTCTGTTGAATAGCAAGTGTAGAATTCATTGCTTTCCAGTGGCCTTTTCTTATTCAAACACCATAGACTCCACTCAGCAATATTGACCACCTCTACAGGACCAAAGAATTTAAAGACCTAACAATACAGATTTTGCAATGACCCAAGATTTCATTAACATCTACATTAATTAAACAATTCTGTCTGTCTTCTGAAATGTATTTTGCATAGTTCTGTATTTCTCTCAGTTCTAAAACACGACCTGAGTATATATGCTTGGCTGGATTTTGGTTCAGGCATTAGTATGTCATCCCAAATGAAAAAAAAACAGTACTTCCCTGTGACATACACATCAGTATATATCGAGTTTTCATTTTCCTTCAAAGACAGCATTCTGCCAAGACAATAATAATAATGAGACAAAAAAAAAATCAAGCTCATGAAAATATCTCTGTAGATTAGGATCTCATTTAGCTTTGATAAGTAATGGCATATAAATTTTGCTTAAGTAGCAAGGATTATAGACTTTCTGAGACATCACTAAAAAATAAACTATTGGATGAAAAACGAACTGGCATAATGCTGGAAAGCTAGCTGGATTCCAACTCTAAGTTGATATTTCATTATTAAGGCTTGGTCCTCTTTCACTAGGGAAAAATATTAATGTACATGATAAGAAAATTAATTTATTCAGTGAAAGATGATAGTGTTTAAGGGAAGAGTAGTAAGATGGGTGATGTTCAAGCTCTGTAAAGGCACTTGAGAAGACAGACTGAAAACTAAGCCAACTGGTGCAGCTAGACAGCCTGTAACAAAACCCCTTAAGACTCTGGTGGTAGTATAGGTGAGGGATTTTGAATTTAAGTACAAATGAGATTTATGTTGTTATGCTGCTCTTTGTAGCAGAAGAGCTCCTAGAGCACTCAACCAAGGCCAGTGTCCACTGATCTTTCTGCTGGACTAAGATTTATTACCTCCTCCACAATTTTGGGAATCAGTCATAATACCTGTTGTGTAGCTAGATAATTCAGACAAATCATGAGTCGTCAGAAGCAGCACCCTCAAGAAGACCACTTCCCTGGGTCTCTTACAGGTCTATCTTCTTCCATCCATTGCTCTTTGTTGTACTCAGCTTTCTCATACTTCCTGCACAGTAAGATGCCCCATTTTATAGAAATCCTTGCTGCACTACAATTAATACTTACTTCCCTCCATCATCATCCAAAGAAAAACCCTGATAATTTTTACTGCTTATCCTCAGTTTGCTGGGGGAGGAAAATATTGCTAAAGTATCTAAGAATCAGCAATATATTAACCATGGTATGACCGTATTTCCAGAATTGCCCCATGCTGTAGTAGAGAGTAGAGGGAAATAATCTTTTTTCTTTTTTCTTCTGAGAGAGCAAACAGAAACAGTGTTTCTGATGTCTGATCAGGAAAGCCAAAACTTCTTAACATCTGTTCACATTACTGACTACAGTATCAGAATATAAGCATCTATAGTTAAGAAATTAGTTTTGTTTACTTTTGTCTTTGTCTCAGGATATGCAAAAGCAGCTATCTAATTATGAAATGGCTTTTTAACATTCTTAACAAAATTCTCATGCTCTTGTCCTTGTTAATACAAAATGTTGCCACAGAAACATAATCATCAACAGTCCTCTGAGCACTTCAGAAAACAATCAGTTCTGCTAAATTATTGCTGTTTCAAATTAATGAACTGCCAATCTCTTCTCAATGGATAACATTTCTAGATAGTGGTCAATGAACCATTTGCAAATGCAAAGGAATGATATGCTCTTCCAGAACTGCTTGTTGGTTTTTTTATTCTGTCCACAAAATGTTTTAAAACAAATGAAGAGTACCTAAATTAACAGCTCCACTCCCAAAATGTTGAATTCTCACTTACATTGAAACAAAAATGTCCTCTGGGGTCTCCCTTTGAAGTCATGTTTTTAGGTATCTCTGTTTAAACTCAGACTCTACCAGCTCAGTTGTACAGCTGCCTTTCACGTAGTAAGGGGAACAATGATGCATGTTGGCAAGCGATGTTTGTAGGGGAAAAATATATAGGCTCAGTAAAAGGAAGATAGAACTAAAATCAGCTCACTGTTCTTTGCCATCAAATCCTTCCAAATCTAAGGAAGGGTAACTATAATCATTGAATGAATAAGTCATCATGAGACTTTACTCATTAAAATATAATGACAACTATTTGTGCATGAATCTTCCAGTTTGAGTATTCTTTAAAGTTATGAGCTAGAAAAGTTATGAGCTAGACATTGCAATTCTGGCATGCATGTGGAATTATGTTGTGCCGGGCATATTAGCAGCTCCCCTATCTCAAGCCAGTTCAAATAAAATGCCACTTTAAGAAGTAGAAAGGCAAAAATCTAGTCGAAAGCTATGCTTATAGCAACGGAATTAACTCCAGTAATTACTGACCTTAGCATTATAGGTATTCAATGATTTTTTTATCACTCCCATTTCATGATTTTAATTACAATTGACCGAGATACTTCTATTCAACTTCTCAGTAGTCACTTTAGTTCTCTTCAGATGATATGGTACCTAAATTTATATATGTGAGACCAGCAACATCACTTGTTTGGAGGAAAATATAACAAGATTAAATGGAGCGTTACTTAGCCTAATATAAGATCTCAGATTCTGGATAACAGATTCACAACTTTATGAGTTGGACTGTACAACTGGTTTAATAGTTACCAGTGTAAATATCATCCAACACTTTTTCTTGGACCTTTCAAGAACCACTAGAAATTAAATTTGGAAGGATGGTATAAGGTAAAATTCACATGCTTTTTCTTACTTTAAACTCACTTTTCAATAACTTGATTGGATATTTTATGAAGGCGCACTATCACAAGAAATAGTAGATTATCCACTCTTATTAAGCTACCAAATATTTCTCACCAAATAAAGGCAGATGTTATGTTTGTAAACCAACAAATGAAGGAAATGTGAGAGAGAGGAACAATGCATTCACAGTGTATGGCACCACACCTCAGAATACATTTTGAAGGTTTTTTTTGGAAGTTCCTCACATTTCCATATCCCATGTGTAGTGGCAGCCAAAAAAAAAACCTCAAGAAAATATTGGACTTAAAGAAAGCAGGTACTGAGAACAGGACAGAGAGTATAATTTTGCTGTTATTCTTTCAGATACTTACATCTTGGGTACTGTGGTTGAATGCTGTCAAGAGAAAGGAGCAGCTGCCTTACAACGAGCACATGAAAAGGTTGACATTTGCTTTAGAGAGAAGGCTGACAGGGACATGACTAAGTTTTCCAAAATAAAAAAGTAAGAACAAACTGAGGAATTGTGTTTCCTTCCTGCCTCACAAAAAAAAAAAAAAAAATTAAAGTAGCATAAAATTGGTATAAAATGCACATAAACATTACCTTTTACAGAGGACTGCAAAATTTTAGAACACAATGCCACAAGGTGTTTGAAGAAGGAGTCAGTATCTGAAGGTTCAAAAAGCGATTTGGACAGTTTCATAAACAGGTCTCATAAATAAATATTTTTTTTAAAACCAGATAGAGATGTCAAAGTAAATGGTTTGTGATAGAAATTCCACAGCATACTTAATGCAACAATTGCAGACACAGGCTGCTAAGAGAGCAGACAACAGAAGAAACATAGTCCTGGAGAGATAGTCCTGGAGACACAGTGCTGGGCTACACAGACTACTGCTCTGAGTCATCAGACATTCCTTGTGCAATGGTCTATATAAGTGTGAACTGTCACCCGATAATTGTAAAATTAAGAGTATTCCATATGTCAACAAGGGACAGGAAAAAAAAAAGGTAGGACATAGAAAATGATTTTTAATTATCAGTCATGCAGAGGCAAAATTGAAAAATAAGGGAGATATGGAAACACCTGCAGGTTTCAAAATTTAAATAGTCCAGTCATAATCAGCAGTTTTATTTCTCTTAATGTGAGAGAAGAAACATTCAAAATTACTTCTCCAAGAAAAGTATGCACTTTTAACAAAAACATCATTCTATAAAAGTAATTTGATCAGCTCCACTCACTATACTAACTGACTGAAATTGAATCTCATGCAAAATGGATGCTTTCAGGTCGGCCTACAAAAGTAAAACTGACAAAACATGACAAATCTCACTTTTATTTGGCTTTCATTCCCAGTCCCTCAGTGCTGATATATATGAGTTCAAACACTCCACGAGGGGAAAAAACACTGTTGATAGAATAGCTATCGGCTTTGAGATATATTTTATGATACGATTAACTTTTTTGCAACTCCTCGGTTTTACAGTAAAAACCATCTTGTTTTAGAAAAATTAAGTTTAGCATCAAATTTATTTGCCTCCAGAAGGTGCTAGTCTCATCCATTTAAGTTGACCAAGTACACTCATTGAGTGCTAAATGGGAAACAGTCAAAGTAAACAGCTTGTGAATTGCCCATAAAATAACCTCTGCTAGTTGGCAAATACATAGCAATAGTAAAAAGCATTTGCAGAAATTAATGCCCTTCCTTCATGAAGTTAATGGGGCTCAACAGACTCTGTTCATGTGGGCAAAGCTTGTGAATCACTAGGAGCAAAGAAAATGGAGCTAGCTCCTTCATGAATATTGTCTGCAATTAATTATTCAGTCAGCTGTATTTATGACCTCGACGCAAATATGCTACTAACTTTGATCAGCATTAAATTGTTTTCCCTCCCTACCCTCACTGATGGTCAGGGAATATTGATGAAACCATATACCACAGCATTTAATGTTTATATAATTAGCAAGAGCTCCACTTGCTAACTTCATGAATTAAGGTAGGAACGCTTACTCTTTAAGTCCTTTGGAGATTATGTAATTTCTCAGGTATATCTCTAATTCACACTGACCAAGTTGAGACGACTCCATTCTAACAGAGAAACTCTTCCCTTCAAAAAACTCAGTGGGTAATGGGATAAGCAAGTATAAGTCCATTGAAGTATTTGAATGAATTTATTCATGAATGTCATGCATGGACAGAAATAGCATTGAGTAAATTGATATATGATTTTGACATTAAATTTATAGCTCATGCCCCCAGCAAGCAAAGATTAAATCAAAAGGTGGAAGGATCACCGTGGTAACTTTCAGAAAGGAACACTTTTTTGACAGGCCTGCAATGGGTAGGATTTCATGTGTGAGCAACATGTACTTTAAACAAAGTACAAATAATGTGCTTTTGGGTGGGGTGTAGTAGTGTGCTTTGGGGTGGAGAAACAGACAAAAATAATCAAAGACACTAAGTAAGTTTTGCAGCTGAACACCTAAAACACCCTCAGGACATAATTACATCAAAGTGTGAGGGACTTGACAAACACTTGGGCAAAACCTTATCATTTATGTTCTTTTTAAGTAGTGTTTTGTAGACTGTTAGAAGGATTTGCTTAGTTTTGCTACTAGAAACTTTGTTCTGAATCTTGTATTGGGAAATATCCCTTGACCAGAAAGGCCCTGAGACTATAACCTAAAGGCATAATGAGGCAAGCTTCTACGCATTCTTTTTACCTTGTGGCAAATACTTCAAAAGGGTTAGTCAGCAAATTGGCACGAGCTGCAACACCAGAAGTTTTACCTGAATATGAGGAAGAACCTCTTTACTGTGAGGCTGACACAACCCTGGAACAGGCTGCCCAGTTTGTGGAGCCTTCTTCTCTGAAGACATTCAAAACCTGCGCAACCTGCCCTAGGTGAACCTGCTTTAGCAGCAGGGATGGACCAGATGATCTTCAGAGGTTGCTTCCAAGCCCAACCATTCTGTGATTCCGTGTGATTCTCTACAGTATGGTTCAGACAAATAGATATTTCAACTGAGGGTTATAGTCTGACCAGGCAAAAGCAGAGGGCAGTGAAAAGACTCATTACATTCCATTGGCATGGGTAAAGACCAGAAGGAATAGAGTCCAGTGCTGGTGCTGCTACCTGCTGCTTTGCAACAGGCATCCTTTGTTTCAGATCATGGGACGTATAAAAAGGTCTGTGATCACAACTGTTCCGCATTACAGCTGAACTACTCTAAATGATTGTCTGGAAGGCCAAGTTGCTGACTGGAGCTTCCCACTGTCCACTTTTCATGTCAGCCAATGGTAGAAGTCTATATTGTATTTAGGAGAACCACCAGGATTTTAATCAATGTGCAAGCCTGTATACATAACATCAGCAAGACTTATACGGTACATCAAAGTATTTCAAGCTCATCTAGACTAAAGCTGTTAGCCTGGGAGGAAAATATGTGGCGCTATAAACAGTTCTACTGTGAATGAAGGCTTAGAGGGCCCACTAAAGGACAGTATGTCTTAAAAACAGTACGCCACAAACACATACACTGAAACTTTTTTAATGTGGGTTGCAAGATAGACAAAGTTTGTACCAAGATTTCTATATTTCTGTTTTGACTAATGAGGAGTATTGGTTCAGATTTGCTGGATTGCATGAGAATCTAAAATAAATTCCCTATGCATTTGCTGTGAAGCTCACAGCAATTTCCTTCATGCACACTCAAACCTGGACATTCCCTTCATCTAGCCATTTCAACAGACAAAAAAAGCAGGCAAGTGAAGCAATGTTGCAGACAAATGTACCATAAATTTCCACGGTGACATCCAGGTCGGCCGCACACAAGCGTAGCATCTGAGCATTTGAATCTGTTCCACTGATTACTTCAGCTGTGCCAAATGCAGCAAAAAAAACGATGCTGTGTTACTCTACAAGTCAAAGAAAGCCATTGTTTCTGCTCTTTGCTGTTGCTTAAACAACTATCTGCAACAAACAAACCAGAAAATAACAAATGGGACTATTGCCTCCTTTTCCAGGCAAAAGAAACAGACAGCTTACATTTATCAAGGGACATCTTACCAATGTTAGATGAACTGAAAAAAGCCACAATAAATTTAAAATAATGAATTGCATTCTGTGTTGCTTATGGTTGTATTTGGCTGCAAAGCATTTATTGGCCTCTTTTTTTCTCCTGTGTGGCAAGCACCCAACTCAAAAGAGAAAGGCAATAGGTGCTTAAATTGGGATTCTCCAAGAAAAGAGTTTAAATTGTACAAGGAACTAGACTTGGGACTAACAAACAGGCCTTTGGATTTCTTCTTGCCTTTTTAAATGGACAGGACGGACTAGGTAAGTTCACAAAGTGGGAAGACACCTAAAAAAGCTAACAGAATATTGTTTTACACATAGAGATATTAAGATGATGAATAAATTTTCACTCTAAACATTATTATCAGCAAATTTACATGTTTAGTTCCAGGCACACAGCTATTACAAAGACATGGAAGAACATGTGAGTTGGTGTTTGAGGAAACAGACAGAAGAATACAGGTGACTTCTTTAGAAGCAACAATTTTTAAGAGGTACTAGGCTTGCAGAGTCAGGAAATTACTATGGACCTTATACTATTAGCTAGTGTAAGCCACAATAAAACCAGAAATTATTCATAGATGTATATACATACGCATGCAGATAGCCTGACAGGAAAAAACTGCTCAGTTCACAAAGTTAAAACTACTTTAACACAGTTAAATCAGGATTGAAGCAGCTTTTTATTAACAATACACAACTAGCCAGCAACCAGAAAACTATTCAGTCAGGACCATTGCCAGCAATTCTAACCACTTTTAAAAGGCTGTGAAATGCCTACAAACTTTTCAACACCCTTCCACTTAGTCCCGCGGGTGCCCTTAAAGGGAGATGCAGTCCCTCCTTATTGTCCCCCAGAGATAATGTCCAATAGCAGTAGCCAGTCTGACCACCATCAGTTTTATCCTAGGCTACTCTATCTTGCCTTGATAGCGCTGAAAATCTACAACCGTCATTCAGCTAAAGCAACGTTTGCTTTGTCATAAATTAGTCTGTGTATCTGCAACAGTGTGAGCAATCAAGCTGCTGCATACACGTGATAACCACCACCCCTGGGATTAGCTTCTAACATTTGGACAGCCTCGAAGTCTGCACTGGATTAGCTCTGTCACACCACTAACTCCTAAAAGCAGCTGATTTCCTGTTTCTACAAACTTAAGTTGCAAAGTAAGTGGTTGAGCATTAAAGATTTAATTTTGGTTGTTATTTCTATTTTTCTACCTATATATTTTAAGGTCTAATTTAGTGTAGAATGTTTTGGTATAAAAATCAACAAAGTGGCAAAAAGCTCCATGTTATATAGCGTACACTGGATTCGCCTGAAACTCTCTGCTGCTTGCTGCTGCTGTGACAGTTCTGGTTTCCATGGAATTGAGCAGAACTAAGAATCAGTGACGCAGCCAGGAGTTGGAGCGTTCTTACAATATTGTTTTCCCTTTCAGCAGGGAAATGTATGCAACCCAAATTATAAACTGGGGAAAAAAGAGAATTTTCTTTCATGGCACCTTTTTTTCTCCTATCGCAGTCTCTTTACAGCTGAGTACTGTAGTTCATATATCCTTTCCCAGGATCACAAAACTTTAGGCAGCTTCTAAACTGCTTGACCAGAGTACATAGATATATTGGCCAGCTCTGTCCTGCACTATTACTGTTCTCAATGTATTAGACGAGGGAGCTAATTCTTAAGTGAATAAATACTCCCACTTCTGATGAAATGTTTACAGTCCGTGATAACATCTTTTATTAACAGGGTTCCTTCAACTGACTAGAAATGAAATATTCATTAATTAGATCAAAAAGACTTCGGCACTTGTAAATTAGTGACAAGTACTATTCAACTTAAGCAAGTTCCTCTATTCACATTTAACCCAAAGTGAGCAGAAGCTAGAATGCAAGTAAATACTTCAATTTCTCTTTGGAATTGCTCTTCTTC
Organism: Psittacus erithacus; assembly: GCA_009867235.2. Taxonomy (NCBI): domain Eukaryota; kingdom Metazoa; phylum Chordata; class Aves; order Psittaciformes; family Psittacidae; genus Psittacus; species Psittacus erithacus. The sequence continues at coordinate 53,434 of WYDI02021067.1, read as the reverse complement.
ACAAAGAATGAGATTATTAATTTGATCACAAGACACTTGGCTTCATGGCCTCAGATAAGATATCAGAGTATATCACATTTCAGCTTCTATCTGTAAATGCAACATAATTTATTATTGTTTGAGGGCATGCCACTGACAGCTATAAAGTCAACCTCCTTTTTCACCTGTAGCAGCCCATACAGATGGTTATGAAGACATGATGGGTAGCACACAGGAGAAAGCAGAGCAATGTACAGATGCCATAGGCTTTTGATCAATCTCCACCTCTCGTACCTGACAAATCATTTCCTCTCTCCAGCCTTGCCAATGTTAAATCATGCCCATTTCAAACCAAAAGCACTTAATATTTGTATGCTACCACTCAGCAGAGACCAGCTCAGTCATAACCAAAATCTGCTGCATTTTAATTCTCTCTTCTGCAGTGTTTCCAGCATTGTTCACATGAGATAAGATATGACTGTTTCTTCCATTAGTATGAGAGGCTGTTGTTCAAAGCAGCAAGCTATTTCAGATGAGAAGGGCATCTGCTGGAAATAAAGGGAGGCAAATTATTGCTATTTGATTTCCTGGCCAGAAGGAGTAAAATGGAAATAGTGGGTTTTCACAGAGCAAGTGTATTTTATTTCAGTTGGAATGATAAGCGATCCTGGTTAAATACAGATTGAAGTGGGATGGAAACTGTAACCCACCTTACTGAGATATTCTGAAATAAGCTTAGACATTAAAAAAGAATATTTTCCCTTCCCTTTCCTTAAAAACTTTTCTGCCATAACTGACCTGACTTTGGGAATACAACTTTGTGCTAAATAAGGCTATTTCCAGCTTGCCCATTGTTTGCATAGAAAAATGAACTGTACCTTTAAAGGACAGAAACTAAAGTGGAGAAGTATCAGGAAAGTTCTTAAGCGAGAGCACCTTTCAAAAGGAGAAATTACACTAAAAAATCACTCCTGCCTCTGGCAGTATTCAAACTCATAGCAGAGTGAGGGAATCTATTTTGTTCTTTTTGATTTGTTCATTCGGCAGGACAGGGTCAAATTTGCTCTTGTATGTGTAGCATTACCACACTACAGCACAGCTCCACAGGTTCCCATCCAGAAGTCCAAACGCGTGTTTATGCAACCCAGCATACACTCAAAAATTACAACAAGGCTTTGAAAGGGCTTAATCTGTCACTCCAAGAGATCGCTCAAATAACAGGTACTGGGGTGTCATTCTTCTACAGCTTGCATGAAATTTTCATCTGTCACTGGTAGTGGCAAAATACTTCTCAGGAGAAAGAACAACCTGATTGCAAATTTATGGGAAAAAACCCCCAAACAATCAGGTAATTGAGGAAACTAAGGCTAGTTATAATACCTGAAACCATTTTTTTTTTCTTTTTTTTTTCTTTTTTTTTGTTTTTTTAATAGGCCAGATTTCAGTTTTGAAAATGTTTCAACTACAAGGAAAGAAAATTTATTTAAAAAAAAATAAAAACCAACCAAACAAAAAAAACCCAAAACCAAAATAAAACAAAAAAATAAACAAAAAAACTAACCTACAGATTCATGAAACCCTATGGACTGTACAAAGTATTATCTGCCAAATAACTCTGCAGCTCTCAAAAGCAGAAGAGCTGGTGTGGACTGGCTACAGAGGCTGAATGCTGGCAGTTTTCTCCTAATGTACTTGAATCACTTTAATGCAGTTTAGCATGGGACTTCAGGTAAAGTACATATGTAAACATAGCCTGTCAATGTGACAGCCAAGATTTTCACAGCTTTCTGCGGCATCCAAGCACTTCAGAAATTAAAGAAAGCTTGTCCATCCCCCAAAATCTCTGCCTAAACGCTGCTACCAGCATTTCAACTGCATTCTCAAGGGGAGCAGGAGAGTTGGGCATGGTTATTTCTCTTGCCCTTCATTGTTAACTTGCATTTCCTTAACATGAGCACTATTCTCTACCTCTTCCACTGCCCATTTAAAATGTAAGACACTTAATGCATCTATAACTTCATAAGCTTCACAACTCTTTGAGTCAATATAAAAACAGCAACCAAGTTCAATGCTCCATCTATAGCATCTCATGTTTGCTAAACCATCTCTCTGGCATTCACCTCACAGATCATGTGCTTTTGTTCCCCAGTAATATCCCATCATAATTAGGTTTTGATAAATCAAATGCCAACCTTAGCAAAAGGTAATAAGCAACTAAATTGCTCGTAATAATTTTTCAGCAATTATATATATTAAGGACAAGAAATGGCAAAACCTGACATTTAGACCATTTAAATGGTTGCCTTAAGAGCATTCAAAATGGAGGTTCCAGCCATCAGGAATGTTAAATGTAACAATATGCATCTTACACTCTTATATCCACAGAAGTGAAATACAATTCGAAGCATAAACTTTCAACATAGCGTTCTGAATTTCAGTTTCCTTAAACAGCTCCTTTCCACTTGGGGTGTATAATTGAACAATCACTGTACGTTAACATGACAACCTAATTTTCTTTAAGGTGACCTAGAACATGGAGTATCTCGGGATTTCACCAGGACCCTGCATGATCTTTTCTGTACATAATTACGTCAAACTGCAGCTCTGGGAAATTACCTATTCCGGGGGCAGTGACAAGGGGCGCAAAATCAAGGACTCTGTCGCAGCCTTACCTGGGTCTGCACTGATCACATAATGTAACTCAGCACTGGAGACACATTGCCTCACTATCAGTCAGCTCAGCAGGCTAAGTGATTTGGGCATACACACTGCCATTTCTTTGGTCAGGTTCCCTGTGTGCAGATACTGCATATAATGCAACATTTCCTGCATTCTCTTTAACAGCAACATGCACATTTTGGGCATCTCCAGCATTTTACTCTGGGATGTCCCACCGTGTCACAGCACGGCAGCGCCACTTCCACAGCAATGCAATGCGCTCTGTCAACAGACTCACCTCAGGCTTGACCACCATCAGCTCCTATCCAGAGAGCTGCTATGAAACAAGTATCTGATGGGGAGCAGAGAAAATGCATCTCCAGTGACTCGCTTTCTTGATAAGAAATAAGAAAATTGACACTTAAATTTTCTCCCCTTTGGCTTTTAGAGCAGTATTCCTCCTGCTCAGTGAAATTGTCTTCTGGATCAGCAGACAATTAGGCTCTGGAACAGCTATCACAGTCATAGTAGCTTTTCTCCTTCCAGCAAATCTGTTTGTGTTCAGGCCAAAGAAGAGAAGACGCATGGCTGTAGCTTGTCTACCTGGGCTTGCCACATCCCACACAGATCTGTCAGCTAAACCACTCCTGAGACTGATTCCTAATCTTTTTCCATTAAAATGAGCTGAATTAGCTTAAAGCAATTAAAGAAAAAATATTTGTCCATATATTCATGACTGTTTGGGATCAAGTGTTTTAGCCATTATTATTTTAGTACATTAGAAAGCTTCATCTCTTTAGAAAGATTTCTCAGTACCTCACAGCCGGTTTATTCGGGTACTTTAGTTATTTCACATGCTTTTATTTTAATTCCTTTAGTCAAATTTCTAGTTCCATCACTGACTAGCATGTAGTCCAAAATATCTGAGAGGCTTTCTAGCTCTTCTGCAGATTAGCTTCTTACGACAGCTGTTGCGATGTTAATTTCTCATGGTAACTCCAGGGAAAATCAAACTGCCACTGCTACCTGTGGAATATCCTGAATAACCTACTGTGAATAGAAATGAAAATAGTCACCTACTTGCATATAAAACCCAGAGATTCCTTTTCAAAAGTGGCATTTGATCTAATGGTACTACAGCCATTTTCACAGCTGTCAGGAAGTCATCAGCTATGAATCCCAGACTAAGCCCATCAAGTTCCTGCCATTTGGAGGAGAGCTTTGGATTCTTAGCACAGAACTGACCCCATGTCCAACAGCCATTGCAGCATTCTTTGCACAGATGCCTTCTGCCCACAAAAAATGCCCACTCTAGGAGAGCTGGAAACCTGAAGATGCTAAATATCATCACTCAACAATAATTAATCTCTTAATCACCAGCTCAGCTGGCTGTAATTGTCAATATATTGTTTTATGAGCTTCCATTGGCAGGAAATGAATGATTTCTATCTCCTAAAATTGAAATGACTCTGTGGGTACAGAACAGGGATCATTTATATAGAAAGAATAAATCATAATGAAAGTGGCAGGAAATAAATAAAAGGGCAATTCTGCTGGCTGAGTGTCTGGAGTTGAAATTTCTATTTAAAGTAGGTTTCAAGGATCTTCTATATTACTCAGTTATTTAACCCTAGCTCCAACTTTAATGGGTACTGTATTCTTTTTGATTCAGGTATGTTAAATGCCAGGCCATTTGTGCCATCAGAATGCAACTATATATCTAATTTGAAAAGAAGAAAACTGGAAACTGCTATAATCTTCCAGAAAAAAAGATAAGGTTATGAAGAAAAAAACATCTGCTCATTCTGCACCATGAAAGCTGCCCATTAGCTACACTAATCTACCAGGGATGTAAATACAAAGCCAACAGTAAAGCTAAATATCTGTCAGAAAGCATAATTTATCTGTTAGTGAGTGGTATTCATCTTAAAAAATGAAATTACCAAGTGAAGTGGCATGATGAGACAAGACTCACAACAGAAGAAAACCTAAGATTTGAAGCTGAAATCTATTATAGAACCGGATTAGGAAACATCTTTGGAAACGCAAGAACTTCACCATTTTCTTCACCTCCCATTACATCTCAGAGATGAAAGCAACAGCAATTCCTATATAACATAAGCACAAGCAGAGGTGTGGGGCTTTTTAACAGATACAGTAGATAGGGAGAAACGCATGACTAGGCCCAAATAATTGGACTGGCATTTAAGTATGTTTTTCTTTTGTTTCTATTACACGTATGTAGATTTATGCAGTATTTTGACAGGAAATTACAAGTATGCTTAAGGCTTATTTTCCCTTAATTCTCTTGCCTACCGAGCTCATCCCAAGACCTTTTTAGTGCCATAACACACAATTTCAATATTACTTCAGCTCAGTTAGGCAGAGTTTTTGTGTGATTTTGAGTCACAAGAGCCATTCTGCAACAGCAGTGGTAGTAAGCGGAGACTGAACACCAAAGCAACTTCAAGATTTGTTTCATGAAGGGGGCATCCTCCAGCGAGAAACTTGTAGGAGCTGAGAGATTTGCAAACAGGCAAAAAGGTATCCACTGGACACAAAAACCACCTTGGGAAGTTCTGCAGGGTTTTCCCCTGCTAAAGTACTCTTGCAGTATCTCCAAGAGACAACATGGTGCTCAACAGAGGAAAGCAGGCTAAAGCAAGGATTTACTCAGCAAAAACCTTGCTGCACACATTAGAAATTGTTTTATTTCATTTTAAGTAGTGAAACAACGTTTTACTGCTGGGTCAAAACACTGTCAACAGCAAAGCAGAAACAAAAGCCAAAATTAGTTTCCTGCCCCATCAGAACAACTGATTGGTTTTATTGTTGGCCTGTCTCTGTGCAAGAGTTAAAACTCATCTCCAGAAATACATACTCCTGACTTACCACCTTATCTCAAGGAGCAGCCGTATGGTCTGGAGGTGAAAAAGCAGTCTGCACAGTGTATACTGCAAAACTATTCAGAGAGATGTGTTTTAGTTTGATAACTGTTACAGTCTGCCTGTTCTCTTCTGTCTTTATAATTAAAGCATTACTTTAAACTATATGGAACAAATTCATTCTCCTATGTCCACTGTTCCTCCTTGTAGCTTTCCCTCTGTTAAATTTAATAAATTATCCCCTTTCTTTTGCCTTCACAACTAAGATCTCAAACAATTCATTCCACAGCAATTCGTTCTCATTGCTTTTCTAACACCCATGCGCATTAAAACCTCATCCATCATTGTTTTCAGAGAGTTAGCTTTTTAATCAGATCTGTATGTATATTGGTTTGAGCATGTGGCAGTTTAATTACCCTCTTGAATATATGAAACACATCTTTGTCATATCTACTTATATCTGAAAAGAGTCAACCTATAACACTAATTAAAGAGGGATAATGACAATTTTCCCATGCTCAAATTATGTCCCATCTGTCTAGTCATCTTCATGTTCACTCTCTGGATTAATTAAGGGTGGGGAAAGGTTGATCCCCTGGAGTTTCGCCTAATGCAGGATGAAAAGTCTGTTTTAAATGAGAAACATACAAAACTCCCTTCTTCTCATCCCAGAGTCCTTAGTTTTGCTGCTGTCTAATCAGCTACTCATATATTACGTAGAATCAGGAGTGATGTGTCATGTGTATGCAACTGTTTAATGAAGCTAGCAGCTGGTCTGAAGGGACAAGCAGCAGTCAGCAAGGCACTTCTAGACACCATGCCCTGATACCAGGACCCCAAGTGAAAATCAATTTTATATTAATAATATATGATTAAAGGACAGAGTGACATAGTGCCAAGTGGGTACAGTGTGAAAGCACACCAGTGTCCTTTATCAGCCTGAGTGTATTTTGCCCAGACACATTTTCTTCAGGTATTTGAGTTCTAGGCAAAGTACAAAGGCCAGGTCCTGCACAGTCAGAAAAGTTTTAAAGAATTTATTCTTATTAATGAGACTGGTTTTGCTTCTACCTAAACGTAGCTGCAGAGTTCATGTTCATTTTGAAGCTACTGTACACCCAAGAAGACCTCTCAAAAGCCTAAACCATTAATTTTCACCTAAATAACAAATGTAAAAGCTTTTAACTCAGGAAAAGATGGAAAGCCTTGAGTCAAAACTGCATGACACCAGCGAGGAAGGGGTGTTACCTGTACCAGCGGCTGTTATACCCACATGTGATTCACAGAGGACACACACCAGCTGCCACCAGATGCCAAAAAGTGAAAAATGAGGCAGGAGAAGCAGTGTCAACAAGGCCTGGATTTCCCTGGCCCTCACTGCATGGTGGAATGAGTGTGAGAATCATTTTGGTCCAGTCCCACCCTAAAAGCTTTTCCACTGCTGCTGGAGTGTTCCTCCATGCTTTTTCATTTCCTTTGTTGTTTTCCTTCCCTTTGCTGAAACTGATGACAGAGTCCTCCACTCATAAGAGTGTGCTGCCGCTGAAGACCTCATTAGCTCAGAGGATGGCGGTGCTTTTATTGCCCTGATTTTCTCCCCGTTTATACAGGCACTGGAAATATGCCATATTAAATTAATTTATAGAAATGACTGCATGATATTAATTTAAGGTCATCAATCTCTGAGTCTATTCTGATCTTCTAGTTAGGCCAGGAGATAATAATGGCTATAAATTTGAATGTAAACGAGGCAGCTAACTATTGAAACCATTAAAATATATTTCTTTAATAGCCTTCATATTTCACTGTCATTGTTCATATACTCTATATGAACCTAGTTTTCTTTTCAATATTTCTTCCTGTCTAGTGTACGTTGTTCTATTTTTTTATTTCTCTGGCCTTATACAAAGCTAAGCAAGGTGCTTACAAACACTTTAAGCTTCAACTTACAGATTATCTGCCACATGCTGATCTATTTTTTAAACTACAAGATAAGAAAAATACAGCTTTCCATATATAAAAAATTATTTACATATACTTTTTCTTAAGGAAATTTTGAAGCTCATCATTTTAAAGTCATAAAATAAAATTTTCTAGGGAACACAATAAACTCTAAATCAGAGAGGCAGCCTGTGGCTAGATATTTCAGCAGTTGTTATGGCAGTAGGTTACAGTAAGTGTTCTACATTCTCAAAATTTCATTTTTGTAAGTTTTTTTTGACCTTGAATTGTTAACAGCACTAGAAGACCATAATTACTGAGGCACAGAGATATAAATGTTTCTCCTGTTTTCCTATTTTTTTAATTTGTGAATTCATTACTATTGTATTCTATTACATTTCAGATTTCTCTCACCATTTTCTCCTCAGGTAGAACCCAGTACTCACTGATTCTCCCATAACTCTAATTTCCTATTTTGTCTTTGAGTGGCACCTTCATCTCTAACAAACCCTTATATTATTTTTATCTGGATCAAACTGTCCTGAAAAGAAAATGAATTCTACTTTTAGGAAAATGGCAGAGGATCTCTCATACAGATATGCCAGCTTATTCCTGCATCAAAATCCTACAAAAAACAAAAGCACCAGAACAAAATCTGTTTCTATTGGCTAAGGGATATACTGCAAGTACTTCAAGGACCTATTCCAGACATGCTTAAACCCTATGCCTTTTCTATACGCATAACTTTTTGTGCTACTTGCGCAGTAACTCTTACCTGTTTGAAATGTTGGGATTTTCCTACACAGCTCCGCAAATAATCGCATCTCACATTTGACTATTTTTAGGCTTCAGTTGTACAATTAGATTAATTAGAAAACTCCATAGGCTCTTAAGTTAATAGAGGTTCCTAAGAAGTCTGCGCCTGGCTTACAGAGTAAGGAAATATTCTTTAAAAGTATAAAGTTCTGGCAACAAGGATACCTGAGTTTAAGCAAAGAAATTTATATTTGAATCCTTAGAGAAATATTCTCTCACTAAGTACTGTGAAGAAATAAGCTGATTTAATGATGGATCCCATTTCTAATACTTTTTTATTACCTTCAACCCAATTTTACAACATGAATGGCTGAGTAGCAGAAGGGGAAATCCAAAGAGACATGAAGGAAATACTTTTTATCTCTGCCCAGTAGAATCATGAGAAAACAAGCTAACTGGCCAGTATGTAATTTCAACCTGTGTGTGTGGACAACAGGATCACATTCTTTATTCTCACTTGCTCACTCTAAAAAATGTCTCACTATAATAATCAGATGTAATGGTTTCATCCCATCTATCTGCAAAACAGAAAATCAGTCTTGTAGGAAGATATGACTATTTTATTTTCAAAATGTATTAACACGTTTTCTATAAGCTTGCAATTTTAGTACCTATTTCCTCCCCTTCCCCAGCCCCCTGCCAAGATGAGTAATTGTTGGTCCCTTTCTCCCCATTTTTGAGACCTTACAAAAGATGCTCACTAGGAATGCTTATAAATTTTACCTTTAAGAACAAACAATAGCTGAAAAGTTACTGTGAAATCTCAGCTTTCACTTTGAAAGAAATTTCAGCATTGTACCAATAGCCAATACTGGAAAAGAAATACAGAAAAGAGTACCTTCACTTGCAAGCTATGTTTTAGCTAGTCCATCATTATAAGTATTTCCATGAATTTAATAATAGCACCAATATTCAATATTCTGAACTTAATGTAATAAATGAAGGGTGATCACATTACCCAGTTTTAAGAATTGCTTTACATAATGTAATCACTTACTTGCTTTAATTTAATTTCACTTTACATAGTTTAATAAGAGAATGCTGATCATTTGACATAATTGAATAAGTAGTTCAGGCTCATTTTCTGTACTTAGATCACAAAATTGGCTGCTTTTTGTCTAATCTTCCAGGATGGCATTTTGAGATTTGAGAGTTGGGTGTCATATCTCGCTAGTGAGGAACCTAGCCCAGCCCTGCAAACTGAATATTTCAAGAAAAAACACAGAGCATAACAATGCAACCTCCTGCTTCATCGCACAGGCAGAAAACCTTCCTAGGCTATAAACGCCATAATTTCTACTGAAGAGTAACTTTAATTGATCTAACAATACCTACAGGAAATAGGCAGGACCTGAGTCTTCAACCATGTTCTAGCAAAGCCCAGATCTTTCTACTTTGTATTTCTGATACAGAATTTAATTTTAAACTTAAAAGATAAAACAGATCTATGAAGGACAACTCATAATTCCAGAAACTGGATTATGTTCTGCTCAGAATTAAAACAAACCATATTTCACATGGCAGCAGGGAAGGGTATGCAGGGAAAGACTCCCTTTAGGGAAAAAAAGACAGGAAAACACAAGACAGGAAGACCAATGGGCATACAGAAAGACAAAGAAGAAACGGTGTAATTTCAACATGCTTACCATCAGGGATGGCGAAGGAGTCAGAAAGCAGCAATTAATTTCAAAACAGCCGCGGCCTAAAGCTGCAGCCAGTGCTCTCTACTAAGTTCAGTGGTTCAGTCAAAGAGAGACATGATGGCAAGAGGTTGTTAAGGGGCTGCAGTGACTTTTACCTTTCAACATAAATTTTTCCTTCTCAGTACTGTTTTCTAAGAAATCATAGTGAAATCACCAATTCACACATGGGCTATTTGGGTTTCAGTGTACCCTGCAAAAGAATGATCACAGAATACATTTCCATGTTTGCACTAAACATCAGTTTATCCTCTCAAACCCAAAGTAACACAATTTTCAGAAATATTTACTGTTAGTCATTTGCTGCCTGCCTACACAGCTGCTGCAAAATATCTGGAGTTCTTTTCAGAAGAAAGCATACAATGCATAGATTGCAATAGTAACCAAGATCTTATATATCTTTTAAAAGAAATACACTGGAGCTGTTAAAAATAACACCATTTTTATTTCAAAAAGAAATTACTCCTGTCCAGAAGCAACTATTTAGAATCCAACTGCCCAAGACAACACAATCAGAAAGGGGTAATGAATCTACTGTTTTGTCTAGCAACTCTCCATTAACAACAATTTCTAACTCTAGATCTGTCCCTTGTATCCTCGTACTCTCCACTTTGTTTTTAGCAAGTTTAAGATCCAGTCTTTCAGGGGCACATCTAGTAAGCAGGGGAAAATACATCATTCCTAGAAGTAATTTCTTGTAGTTAACTCCCAGAAATATTTTATATATACATATATATTTCATATTTATCTTATAATTTTGTTAGTATAAAGTAGTAGAAGGAACCATGCGTGCTCTGGACTTTTATCTAATTGAAGAGTAGAGGAAGACATCCACATTAGTAATTCTACTCTTTAATAACCTTGAAATTGCTTCTTTCCCCTTAGTAATGAAAAATAGGGGCATTCCTCTTTAAGAGATTCAGGCTCAGAATATGTGAAGAAAGTTGTAAGGAATAAGAACTAACCTGAGAAGGAAAACATTCCCCTTCAGAAATACAGGTAGCAAAAAGGCACCAATCCACTCCACTCTTCCACCTTCCTTTTTTCAACAAACTCAATTTCTTCCTGGGCCAGTTGCTGTCACTTCAGTTTCATTGTACCTTTGTAATATCATAGCAATAACTTTGCATCACGAAACATTTATGTGCAAGGGTACAACAAAATCATACAGACCTAATTACAGTGCTTAACTACACATATTTTACTCCCACATGCAAACTGAAAGAAATGTTTTCTTCTGTCATGTTACTCAAGGCATAGCTTTTTTGCCCTGAATTTTATTTATTTATTTTTAAGAATTACTCCTGATTAATGGGTTCTTTTCCTTTATCTATATCAAGGTGTTAGGGTTTTTTGGGGTCTTGGAAGTTTGTTTGTTAGGTTCTTTTTAACGAACAACCCTGCAGTATATTTTGTTTGGTTTCCACACAGTTGTTGATCAACAAGATAGGTCAGCAAGAGCTGACCTATATTTTATCCTCCAACCAAACTTTGGGTTTTTTCCATGGAAGTTAGTACCGGGTGATCTGGGGTCTGAGATTCGTCATGAATTACATGACACTTGGCAGAAAATTTAAAAAATAAATAATAATGATTTATCTGACTATTACTTTAATTGCCAAAGGAGTTCCCCAGTACCGTGTTTTTTGTGACCCAGGCAGTTTCCTTGTTCCCAAACTGGTAAAGCCTGGTGTAGTTGTAGACCCCAGAGATTCCCTACGTAGGCTTACCAAAGGATGCAGCCGCTGCAGCTCCCATTCCCAGGTCAGCAGTGGGGCTTGGAATATTTCCAAATAGACACCTACTTACCAGCACACACAGTCATGCTCGGTATAGATAGAGCAGAACCTTTACCAGCACCTCCTTAAACATCAACAGCACTGACATAAAGAAGAATATGGACAGCCCATATGCTGACTCAGTCCCTCTCACCAAGTGCAGACTAAAGCAACCCCACAGAAAACAGATAAGAGGATTTAGTAAGAGTAGGACAGACATACCTTAAGAAAAAGTAGCATATTGCTGTTGCCATCAAGCATGCATATGATCCCACAAAATTTTTCAGGAAACAATTGAGTCATTCCTTGTTTTAACGTGAAATAAATGAATAAATACAGACTTTCTTCTTCCTGTTTAAATGTGGGGTTGTTCCTGTGCAACTTCTGAGAAAACTGTGCCTCCTGCTGTATGTCACCTTATTAGTTACTCTGCTGCCGTTAAACCTAACTTCTCCATTCAGAATGCATGCTCACACCACTTCAAAAGCTGACATTTATTTTTACTGAACAGCAAGTTAGTTTTTAAAACATTGTTTGAAGGAGAAAAAGGAAAAAAAAAAAGAAGAAAAAAAGTTTTAAACTTTATACAAAGGGCTCCTTTTAGAAATACCAAAATGTCAAATACAAGTTGGAAGGTGAAGAAATCTGCTCTTTAATTAGTTTACAAGATTCTAGTACAGTTAAGACTTATTCCAAAAGTTCAGGTCATGACTCACAACAGGTTCCCCTGAGCAAGACATACTTCCACCTACTGCTTCCCCCTTCTCACATGCAGTAGTTTCATGTTCACACATGCTAAAGACCCTTCCATCCCTGCTATGTCTTCCAGCAATGAATTTTTTCAGGCACAGGATGCCTATCAAACAAAAGCTGTGGGAAAATTGACCTAATATTGTAACTTTAAGAGGAAAAACAAAATAAAACTGATTGATCAGTTTGATTTACATGCAAATATACTTTACAGGAAAAAAGTATTTTTCTTCCAGGGCAACTGGAAGGTTCAAGGAAATGTGCAGCAGGTTCAGCAGTGCTGCCAGTGCCTACAGGCCTATGAGAAGGTAGATGATTACAGAATTTGGGGGTCATAAAAAAGCTCATGCCTCATTAGGATTCCACTACTGACAGCGGCCAACAGCTCTAAGACACTTAGCATAGTACAGCACCAAAAAATGTACAGCATAACAAAATGCAACTGATCTTCCAGCTTCTTCAGACAGCCTTCCTGAAAAAGCTGCTCTAGATGGCCTAAGTCACTTCCACAGTTAGAATACTTCTTACAGCAGCTTTCAGGGACACAAGCTGCTCTACCCAGAAGATGCCAAGAGGCAGATGTTGCCTTCAGCCAGTCTGTGCAATTTTGGACCCCACAACACTGCATCTTCCTCTGCTCAATATCCATAGCCCTGCTGGCAGGACCCTGGGGGTATGTTCCATTGCACTGATACAAGAGGTGACCTGCAGTGCTCTTCAGCTCAGAAGCCATCCAAACAGAGTAGAACTGGGCCAGAACTGCTGAAGACATTGCCAGGCAAAAAAGGACCAGCAGCAAGTACATGAGAACCCCCTGTTGATAGCGGGAGCTCCTAGTAGAAGTAGAGGCAGCCAAAACTCCAGTTGGTACCAAGATGAGTGCTATTGCAACAGCCAGCCAGCCAAGGAGAGACAAAAAAGACTCCTGAAATAAGTATCCATAGTTCTTGTGCATCTGTATCTCATAAACTCCGCCAAACACCAGAGCTACAGCAATGCCCTAGAAGATGAAGGCTAAGAAACTGAGTACCCGTTCAGCAAAGGATCTGACCCAGGATTCCTCAGAGCACCAAAAAAAGGAAGGCTGCAACAACAACACCAAAACAGCTCTAACCTTCTGCATCCTTCTCATTCTTAACAACACAGATGCTCACCACCACCATTTAAGAGACCTCCACCACACTTACCCAGGTGCAGCAGATGAGATCTCCACCCAAAAACAACTTGCAAAGGAGCAACGCTGGTGAGACTCACTCAGAACAAAGAATAGGCAATGCTTCAGCTAACTACCTGCTGATGCTTGTTCACTGTAGCCTGCAGAAGCCAGGAAGGTATGTGCTAGGCTTGCTGTGGAGAGGTCATCTACTCTGCTGTCAGTGGAGAAGTTCACACTTGGAAGAGGAAGACAGCTGAGAAAAGGCTGAACCCCTTGTTTTACTACATTCATGTGTTAAAGAGCTGGGTATAGATAAACAGCCAAGATGGTAGCTAGCTGTGCTAGTCCAGATCAGACTGCCCAAATGAAAGAGACAATCCAACTATCATCCTACTGCAGTAGCCAAGATGACAACAAATGCACCAGTCAGTCATTAATGAAGGAAAAGTTTAAGCAGAGCTATTCAATCAGGGATCTCTATGGGTAATACTCACCTAGACTTATTATCATTCCAGTATGCTTACCGCTCATTTAGATTTTATGAGGGGCATAATGATGTTAATAATATTTTGCCCTTTTTTACTCAGCAAGATTTCTGCATAGATAGCTTCAATCACTCAAAATGCCAGGATGAACAATCCGCAGCATTACATACTTGTAATTACATACTCAGTTTGCATCACCATTGATTTGACTGACTGCTGTAATGACTGAATACAAACAGGAAAAGCTGTAGTAACTTTTCTTGTGTTTAAAGAAACCAAATTACACACCCACTAAATGCCTTCTCAGCAACCTCAAAGGGAATTAACACCACTTATCAGCCAGCAGAAGAGCATTATTACTCACAGTGTTAATCAAACGTGATACAGAGGAGCTGAGCAGGATGGGAGACCTGCATGAAACTTGCCACAGATACCAAGAAGTCAGATTCCAAAGGCCAGCAATGGTTGCTTAATCATCCTGATGAAGTCCTGTTACATCTGCTGTTTCTCAAGATGCAGTACAGGGCTAATACAACAGGCATGCATAAGGGAGAATACAGATAAATGATCCTCTTTTTCAGAAACATTAGCACCTGCAGACCCTGCAGAAAATCAAAGCTGGTGCTCAGATCCCTGGAAAAATCTCAGCAAAGCCAATGATCCCACATCTGTCAGACATTTTACAAGGACTTATTGCTGTTATATACACTATGCACACACAGATGTTGGGCTGATTCCCATCAAAATGTCTTTCTGTGTGCTGTACAAACATGTCATTAAGGCTAATTATTTTGGAATGAGATAAACTGCTTTATTATTTTTAATTTTGCCATTAACAGTAATTAACATGCAGTGATTAACTTGTTAAATCTTAACCAAATGTTTCTTTCAAAGCTGTTCTAGGTTATGTGTTTTTCTGCAACTGTTCTCTGAAGTCTGTGTCTACTCTCTCTCCTGTTCTGCTTGCTGCTACCCCCAGCCCTCCAGCTGTGTTGGTTTTGCTGCAACTCACTTATTCTCTTGAATGCCTTTTCCTCTCATTTCTATGTTCTGTATCAGGGAGAGGGATAGGGGAAAAGAAAAGATTTCCCTTCACATCTCTGCACGCAGACAAACCACACTGATTTAACGTTTCCATGACGCAGTAGAAACATCAGAAAAGTGCAAGAAAACCTATCATAGACACATCTGAAAATTCTGTTAGAAGTAAAACTGGTTATAGCTAGTTTGCAAACTTTGTGGGGAAAAAAACAACCAACCAAACCAAACCCAAACTTATGAACCTGCTTCTATTCCTTTCTGCCTCCCACACACACGCTTATAAAGCTTAATGCGATATTAAGAAATTAGTTACAAAATTGTTTACTTTTACTGCAGTCTCTGAAATATATTAGAAAGGCTCAAACTGCTTACAGGACAATTTTACGGCATTTCTTGTTTGTTCCAGCTGGGGTAATTCCCATCCCCTCCTTGAATACAGAGAAGAAAATTTCAATGGTTATCAAAGCCTAGAGGTTTTTATCTTTCTAAAGATTCCTCAAATATAATAACTTCCCATTTACTTAAATCTGATATATTGGACCACTGTGAAGTCTTTTCATTTCTTTCATATGGCTGTGGAACACAGAGTACGGGGGAGGGAGAAGGGTGAAGCACCTACTACAAATGGAAGGGTGTATGGTGCCACAGGCTCTGACGCTTCCATGAGTGCCCTTGTGCTGGCTTAACCCCACACAGGCTGCTATGAGCCAGTCCACAGGACCAGAGAGCCATGTGTGCACAGCCTCCTGCTGAAGTCAGGACTTCTGTAGCAGTACAGCAGACAGGAGAACACACATGCCTGCCTATCCACCACAGGAATCAGAAGCATCGTTGACTGGTACCCAGTTCCCAGGTCAAAGCTCTCAGTCCCCAGTGCCACCTGGAGGGATGGAGCACACTCAGCACCATGCAAGAGGAAATTGCTGCATTGGGGATTAATATTTACTGGGTCATCTAAAACCTCTCACCTACTTTGCACTAGTCAATGCATGCTCAGAAGAGAGCTTCTCCTCAAAATGTCTGCTGTCTGGTAAAACAGGCAAGACAAAGAAGGACAAGAAAGATCTAGAACTTGTCCCCGAAGTACCAAAACCACCTAACTGCCAAACTCAGTAGCACTGTGCTAAGTAATTTTACCTGCACATGTAGTCAAAACCTTGAAGAAAGCCATGAGCAGAGGCTGTAGCATGACAAGGAGCCTATAGGTAACACAGAATAGGAAAGCTCCTCTGTTTTCCTTCTAGTAGTAAACAACATAACATGATAAATGTCATGCCTGTCTTCTCTGGTGTTGTTTCTGCGGTATGAACTGATGAGTATTGAAATTCAAATGTGGGTGTAACAGATAATACATCTTAGATAAACCACTTTCTGGAATGCTGCTGAAAGTATAATCCTTCAAGTTAATAAAATGTCTGCTGTGTATTCTTTGCATTCATTGTTCTAACAAGCCATAACTGACGTTGAATGGCTGTGGTATGCCAGGAAGGTCTAAGAGCTTTGTTCCACATGAGCCCTGGAGTGAGACTTATGAGCCATCAGGTCAATGTTGTGGTTGTATAAATGCAACATAGGCTGATGACTAGACTGATTTTGAATGATGTAGGCTGTTGTACAGATTGACCAGAAAGCACATCTGAGCTCTTGCTGTAAAGGGCAACAATTCAAGACAAAGTGGCCAGCTAGACCATTCAGGCTTGTGTGAACAAGAAGAAACCAAGAGGTGACCATGGAATCAGGGCACAGTTAGACAAGCCCATCTTCTAAGTTTAGTACAAACCTCATATAAAATGAGACAAGATCTCAAAGCCAGACCCTCAGCTACTGCATTCATTGTCACAGTGGCAACACAGAAGAGCCCTAAAGCTGCCTCAGAAAAACAACTGTCATTTCCATTGTAACCTATACACACATGAAGCTACTTTAGCTGGATTTTGTAGGTGAACCTAAAGAACTCTGAAGAGGTTTGGCTTGAGAATTTAGAACATTCTTTTAAGGTTTTATTAGATTGAAGCGCACCATAGCATAGGTGTGGTTAAGCATAGGTTAAAACATTTACTGGAACACAGAGGTTTTTATCAAATTCATCTACCCCAGCTTTTATGTTAAGCTTCCCCCCACCCCAGCTACCTTCCTGACCCCTTCAGTGGGTGGAAGTTGGCTTGTGACCCAGCAAGGCTAGCAGATCCAGAAAAAGTGATAAATGGGTATCATTGGTATCACTCTTTCTTTCACTGCTTCTGACCTTGTCTGCTAGCCCTGGCACTGTATCTTTCCTAAACTGAAGGGACTTCACACACAATTTTTCCAATTCCCAAGAAAAGCCCTATCTGCATGTAAAGTGATGCTAAAAAAATAGTGATATTTGGTGGGGGGAATGGTTCTTCTCAATCATATCATTCAAATGATGATGGGTAGTCAAAACACCACACAGGAGAAGGACTGGCTACCAAGTGGAAAGCTATTTCTAGGAAACCTGAAAGCTGCTAAGTCTATTGATTCCTCGGGAATAAAAAGTGTTACCTTATGAGACATGTCATATTATAAGATCATTCTGACAGCCCAAATGCAAAAAGGATGAGCAGCCCTGGTTGGGCCCAGATCCTACAGTCACTGCCATGCAGAACCAGTTGCCATAGCAACCAAGGTCAGATGCTGCTGCCTTGCATGAAACTAACAACTATCATGGAAAGCTTGAAGCAAGCAAAGGAGATATGATTGCCATCTCTTATTCACGGAGAAAATGTACTCTCCACAAGAACTGATTTAACATTGTGCAGATGTTTCAACTAGAGCCAGTCAGATGTTTACCCAGGTTCTGTTTGCCTGACCAAAAGCAGCCTTTTTTGTAATTGAAGAACCATATCAAATGCTTTCAGGACTGCTATTTAGTTTTGCTTTTAATGTTCCAGGTTTTTATTGGTACTGAAAATATTAAAAAACAAATGTTGAAAGTTTGGTGTTCTCATGTTATTTCCCTCTTTCTTTCTTTTCATTAATTGAACACAAGAAAAAGACTAAAACTTCTGTTTTAATAAATTTTTATTTTTCTCCTCCTTCAGTCTTGAATTGTTACAAAATGTCTTGGGATTCGGATGAATACAGACTACCAAGGAAAGAAAAAAGAAAAAAAAAGGCATTTTCTGTATTCACATCACTTCAGAAGTTGGAGAAGAATTTAAAAGACACAGAATGGCAAAATGAAAAGGAAATTAAAATTAATTCTTTCCATACCCTTCAGTTTACTGAAGCTGGTAATAAAAACAGACTGGAGGAAAAGGTACTTCATAAAAATTTTCAAAACTGTAGAACGGACAGCACACTGAGAAATTCAAGTCACCTTGACGTTTTAAGTATTTTGTGACATTTTTTTCCGTTTTTTTCAACCCTCACTAGCTACAACATTTTTCACATGAATGCAGTGTTCTTACTTGTTCTTTCAAACCATATGCAAGATTTCTGGGCACTTTATGAAGTATAAAAATACTTTTAATATGAAATAGAGGGCCTTTAATCACTAGCTCGTTAAAATAACTAGCAGATTTGTCTTTAAGGAAGAAGCTTGAAGTGTCTAAATACGTTATCTGGATGAATATGAATACATTATCTGGATATCAGTACACTGTATAAAGACCTGACAAGAAACTTACACTTCTCAGTTTCCCATGAATCAAGCTTCTTCTTTGCTGAGTCTCCTCAGAAAAAGAAATCCTTGTGGAATGCTTTTTCCTCAGAAGGTTTTCGTGCAAAACTGGGCTGGACTCCTGCTGAGGCAACGTTCTCCTGTAAAGCCTCAGGCAGGCCCTGGCAATGCTGTAAATGACATGCATGGGCTTTCTGCTTGTGACCTTTTTGCCCAGCAATGTGAACGAATCTATCTGCACAGCCGTCAAGCAGCCATTTGTGAATGAAAATTTGGAAATCTTTGTTTTATATTGATACTGTAAAATATAAATACAGCATTTGGGACAAATCTTGCAAATTAATTCTGTGATGAATCTTAAAATCAGTCAGTCTCAATGTCCTAAATTACTGAGGCATTTCTGCAAATGTTGCCTTTGGCTACTCTGTTTCTTAGAGGACATAGGCCTTTTAATGCTCTTTGAGATCCAGAAACTTCAGCCTTAATTCATCAGGATTTATTGCAGTGTGGAAACTTGGATGCCATTGCTGATCTTACAATGTAAAGCAAGGCTCAATGTCAGTTTGCTCTTGAGGCCACTTCAGATGAGATATATTTGCTCTGAGTGTTACGGTTTCCTGTAACTAGCTACTTAAAACTAAGCTGAAGGGGAGACATCCAGCATGACCACATGCAAAAAATTCCTGATTAAAGGTTCACTTCAGCTGTGATTTAGTATAAATTACTGCATTGTAGTAGTAATGATGTGGGGTTACTTCTGAAATATTTGGTCTGGCCAGAGACAGATTCTGCAATTTGCTTTAAGATGAAAGCATTAGATTACTCCGGTGATAGCAGCTTGTCAGAACTTGTCAGACCTGTAATAGGAGCTCATGCTAAAGAATGAGATTTGCACAGCTCCTGCTTCATGAATTCATCTGTAAAGATGAAGGCTGGCTTTGCAAAAAACTGATTCCTTTTTCCACTCATTGACTGGGGAAAAAAAATTCGACAAAAACATTTATTTGGAGTTAATCTGACAAATGATCAAAAGTTCAGCTTTTCCTTCAAGAAAGATGTTAGCAAAGAATGTTGTCAGCCTACAAGGCAGTTCCAAGTTTATCCAAGCAGAAGTAAAAGTATTTGATAAAGTCCTTTTCTCTTTTTTTACTGGCATATTACTATATCAACTGTAATGTTCATCTCATACCAGGTTTTATACTGACTATAGTACAAAATTTATTTTTATCACCTTTCCTAACTCATGATAGGAGCATTTAAAATGTCAGCTTTGTCAGAATTTTTCTTACAGCACATTTCAAAGAAGTGGAACCAATTTTAATAGGATTTTTATGCGTTTCCATTCAGATGAAATGCAATTTCTTGGAGGAAAAAAAAAATAATCAAAACCAAAGATATTTGCAATTTATTTCTGTGCTGCATTTCTATCTACAATATCTCCACCAAACAATTGCCTTCAAGAGGTATTTTGCTTTTAAATATAGATACTGTCGCTGACATGGAAAGGGTCTATTCGGCTTAAACTATTAGAAGCATCTACATGTAAAACAAAAGAAAACAAATGAAAATGCATTTGCACATGGAATGTAACAGCACATTTAAGGGAGAAAATGTGAATGCACTACAAGAAAGGGTGTCTCTGCTAACCTCCATACCCAACAACAAGCAGCACAACTTGGTCTTGCCTTGACAGGAGTCACTTTCTTGTACTTTGAGGTTTAATGTACTTATAAAAACTTAATTTTCAAGCCAAACTGCGGGGCATCAGAAGTCTTTTCAGAAACCTCAGTGAGTTGCTCATAATATTGAAATCCAGCTAGGACTGTCAAAGCCTTTTACTTTCTCCAGCAGCACCTTGCAAGGTGTGGTTATTGTAATTGAAGTGTCTTCTTAAGCACCTTCCAGCAGAACTGGGCGCTAGGATAGGCACAGCATGAGAAAGCCCAGGAGAAACTGTGAGAAGCAGATGACTTGGGAGATCTGCTTTCTTGCCTACAGCACAGTTTGGAGTGCATTTCCTCAGCACAGGTTATGATCTTGACTGAGCACTGGCTCCAGCATGAGGATCCATACCAATATACACTGAGGCACTTGAGTATTCCCATTTTCAGCAGATAAAAATCAGAGACTTAATGTGGAGCTGAGGGATTAGTAGAGAAAAAAGGAACTGGGGAGCAAACAAAGTGAGCAGGCTTACGCAAATGCCATTTGATGTTGCTGCCAGTGAAACAGACTTTGATAAAGAACATAGTTGCTGAACAGAATAAATCCTACAAAAAATACTCAAAAAAGAGAAAGCATTAACTAATATTTTTCTTCTTTAATTTACTTCCAGAATTTGTTTCGGAGCTCTCTGTAACAAAAAATAAAAGATAATACCTGTTTTCCTAATTGGCATTGTGAGAACAGCCACCAAGGACTAACAGAAAATAGCTCCGTAATCTCAGAGGTAGTTGTGGTCTTGTTTTTTGCAGAGGACAAAATTACAGATTATTCAGGGCTATCGTGAGATTTCATCTGAAATAAAGCAATTAGGTTTTACATAAGCTCTCATCACATCCACTCACTGAATTCAGTGTGATGCAGCATCCGTGTGAATCAGGCAAGAAGGGGACCTGTATTTCATGCTGATACAAGGGTAAACTTATAACTGCTTGTATATGTTTCTGTTCCTCCAATATTTGTTCATGGATGGGGCATTGGAGAAATCTTGGAATTGCACAGACGTAAGAAGCAATAGAAATAGAAACCCATTACTACTTGATGAGCTGAATTGCCATTTTAAGTAGCTGATCAGGCAAAATAGTTAAGCAAAACTATTAAGATAGGCAAAGATAATCTAGTCAAGATAAACAAAATAATCTTTCTCATTCCCACTGTGCAAATTTCAGCATTAATACGAAATTTGAGGCACAGAACCGTCCACATGTGTCTGCTCTGGTCTGAAATCCCAAATGCATGGGCCAAGGTGTTAAAACTGAGGTGGTCATTAAAATTTTACATCACTGGAAGCCAGGTAGACCTCCACACACACAAATGCAAACAGCTGGGAAGTTGCTCCACATTTATCAGGAGACTCCAGAGGTGTGGCGGGAGGGCAGACCTCCAGAGCAAGACAAAAGCCCTACCCCTGACATCCAGCCTACACCCACAGTGGAGATGACCAGGGCAGCTTCAGTTTCTCCACATGTTGCCCTGACATATTTCTCCAGCACTACATTCACTTTAGAAACAAATTTGTATTTACAGGCCTGTCATTGAAAGGAAAGCTATTGTAAACACCTGATAAGAGCTCCAGTTTCTGGAAAACATGGAATTCAAAGGAAGTGGAGCTGACTGACAAGCAGCTTCTGCAGCCAAAGAATTTCTGCAACACAGAGGAGGGAAGGGGCAACAGCTCAGATCATGGACATTGCTAGATTTGCTTTGGCACAGACTGCCCTTTCAGTATCCTTCCTTTTCCTAGGCTGTACAAAATACCAGGGGGTAGATAGGATGTATGGTAAGGGAAATGGGAACTGAAGTCCTTCACATCCATTGCAGCCCTAAGATGAACGAACATCCTCTCATTCAAATACTCAAGTCTTTCTCTGTTCTGACTGTTGGCATGGGTTTTGCCAGGTGGCAGCCCCATTCATTTTAACACAAAACATAGCATCACTCAACTTGTTTTTATCGCTCAGCTTGTTTTAATGTCATTTTGACTAATGTTTTTGATAAGTCTTAAAAATATTGAAAATCACACTAGAATGATGACAGACCCCATTGCCTCGACTAGTGTGGTATCAGACACAGCTGAAAGTCACAGCGTTTCCTTATGTTTATAAACCCTGGAATAAAAGTAAGTCCTAATAAACACGCACAATTTCTGTGGTTGCGTTGGTTCCCTTCAGCTAATTAATCTGCTTTATTAGTAATAAATCTGCTTTATTAGTAATAAATACTTACACAAGATCCCAGGCAGAAATGTATTCTGTTTAAAAATATTCTCAATATTATACAAGTCGGCTTCCACAACAGTAGCAATTTTGGGTTTAGAGTCACATTTCAATATTCTTCAATGAAGTAATGCTGAAATTTTTGCTGGTGAGGAGTACTTAAACTGTTTATTAAAATATACTGTTCTTACAAACAGGCATATCTCAGATATCGTGATCCATGCTTTTGTTTCACAGTACTCCTCCAGATAAATTTGCAGGTAGAAGTAAAGGTAAAGAGTAGAACTCAACTGAACAAAACATTCAGCTGCCATAGTGATGAAAGCAGCAGGAATAGAAGGCAATAAAATGAATTTTGATAAATGAAAAAGCTTGTACCCAGAGAGAAACACAAATAAGCACCTGACGACACGGAGATAACCAAGTAGCTTAACCCAGCACATTAAAACAGAGTTACTCTTTTTTTCAGTCATGTCATCATACTGACAAGTGCTTCTGGGAAGAAAGACTGTAGAAAAAGATGGAGGTGAAAAGCCAAAATAAATCCTACCAGGGATTTCACAGTTAGTAGAGAAGGGTCTATGCCCCATAGAAGAACTTCTGTATGAAAAACAAAATTTGAAAACCATCAGTTAATAATCATAATTGATATAAAGATTTTTTTTCCAGTTTAAACTAGGACTAGAAATGAAACCCTGCCAGATTTCAGAAAAAACAAAAATTAAAAAAAATCTTAAACAAACAGAAAAAAAACAAATCTCAAAATGTTTTATCCGATCTCTTTTTTGACATAAATTTCTAAACTTTAGGGAAACTTCAGAAATATCTAAAATGTTTATTTTGAAATTCTTTTACTTTCATTCAGGAATGGCCTTTGATTTCAAGGGTATTTTTTGAAGTGGTTTGTGTATCATGATGTAATTCAGAATAACATGTTTAAAGGATCTGAACAATTTTCTGCAACAGTACAACCCTAGATAATTTCAAGATGCCTTGATTAATTTATTTCCTGAACCAAAATGAAATCAGATTTACCAAAAATCAGAACTAAGTGTATATTGTTATCGAAAAAAAAAAAAAAGACAATAAAATCTCCATGATTTTAAGGGGAAAAAGGAGATCCCCATGCATCTTTCTTTCCTCTGACACAGATTTCACCCTGCCTCAACTTCTGCAAAACCTCCTACACTCTAATGTCTTCAAGAGAGTGGTTCCAGCTTTTGGATGAATTGCCCCTGTTTTCTAGGGAAATGCACATGAAACCCTTGAATGCTCTCTGACCTTTCTGTAGACAGAAACATGTACCTTAAACAAAGGTGTACAAATTCATAAACCTTCCCTTCAGATTGCGTGTATGAAAAAACAAGTTGCTAACCACACTAATGAGTTAGAATTTGATTTTCATGTCCTGTAATCCTGCCACACAAGCCAGTATAAAAGGTGATCTCTTTCCAGGGGTCTTTCATGTAAGAAAGAGAAAACCATGAAGCCCACTTATTTATCAATGCAGTTGACTACATAACTGTGCCATAAAGATTGAAAGGGAAAGACAGCTTTCCAGAACCATGTTATATAAGACAAAAGAGCTGGTTCTAAGCTCAGTTATATAGAAAGTCAAGTACCAAAAAACCGCCATTTAATTTCTGCAGTGGGAATGTTATAAAATACTATGTGATCAAAAAATAAAATGCAGTCTGCACATGTTTATTTAAATCATCTCACTCCAGGTAAATTTAAACTCTCTAATCTTAATATGTATATTGCCATTTTAGATACTAAACTACTAAATGACCCACACTGACAGAGCTGGAAAAAACATGAAAAAGACTGAATCCCGAAGAATATTAAACCAGTAAGTTATCAGCAATGACGTAAGAAACGAATATTCATGTAGTAGATAATATTTTTGTGAATAGATTAACAGATGAAGATAAGTGCTTGCTTTTTTATTTAATTTTCGTTCTTCTCAAATGAAAGAATAATCTCATATCTATCCACACTGCTTAGACTGGAATTTACTTGAATTTGAATAGCTGCAAATATCGACATTTTTAGTGAGGTTTGTTTTGTGAAATGGGTGGTTGAAAGTTAAAGGGACCATTAATTTGGAATTTAACCATTTAGAAAATATATAAATTAAAAGTCATTCTGGCCAGTTTGTCTAAGAATCATTCTGGAAGGATTTTTTTTTTACTTTCGTTTCTGCTATTTGTACATCACCCGGCACACGCTAAGAACAGTATAATGTCAGTAATGCCAATAAAAATAACAATATGTAATCAGGTAATAATAGATTATCCAGAGTATCCAGCCTTAGCAGTATTCCTAAATTTGCAGTCACCTTTTCTAGAATTTTTTGAAATTATATCTGGATGTCTGAAAAGGAAAAGCTGTGTATAAAGAAAATAATAAATACTACATTTCTACAACACACGGTATTGTGTAGTCTACTGCAAGCAGATTGCTATCAAAGCAAGAGAAAGAGAACAAGAAAGGAAGTTTTTTTCTTCTGACCTCTTAAATATGTAGTAAATGCATCAGGACCTGCTACATAACAAACTAAATACTTTTAAACAGAGAGTGGCTAGGTTAAGTTTATATTTTTTAAACATGTGCCTAACTCTTTAGAAAACTAATTCCAGGGAGGCACTGATAAAAGAAGTTGTAAATAAGAGTCAAGTATCTTACTTCTTGTAATGTCTTGCAGGGTAATATGAAACGGGATGGTGGGATGGAGCTCAGTAACCCACAGAAAAGAATGGATTTGGAAGATATAGAAGCACCTATTAAGGGAAGATTATGTACAAAACTTGAGTGCAAGCACAAAATTTTAGGAATGACAAACTATAAGCAAGAGCCCTTGCTGCCATTTGAGCTGCTCTGAGATATTGCTAACTTGTAGTGGTAAAAACTACAGCACTGTTGATGATGCCATGTAGATTAAGGCAGATTTTTTATTATCTTTGACATTACTACCTTTCCAAACTTTATTTTTATGCCTTTTAGACTGTGAATTTTCATGCCTTATGTTTCTTCTCAAATTGTATGGAACTGTGCTCAGTGGGGTTTTAGCTCGGATGAACATAACAGTCCTGGTCATCTGGCATGCGTCTGCACCAATGCCCTGATTGCCCTTCAAAGAAAACCTAAATATGAGAGTAACGATGGCTCTGCTGTCCTCACCAGTAAGTTGTTTCATTGGGTTAACAAAGGTGATGCTTGCCAAGAGCAACAACAAAGGCACACTCATTTAAGATTTTGGGTATGCTGTGACATAAGTGAATACATATGCTGTGTGACTAAATATAGATAACCAGAGTACTTTTCAGAGGTTAATTCCATTGTATGCCAGGCCTCATACCAGGAGATTTGTCACTGTGTGCAAGATTTAGGCTGTGTTGTACCCTCTTCATCCATAGGTAGGTTTTTGTAAACCCACTGACATTTGTTTGGGAAATTGCTTCATCCGTAATAAAAGAAACATGTAGTTGTTAAATATTTGTGGTTAAGTATTGTCATAAGAAAAGGACACTTTTAGAAGAAACTCAGTCTCAAATTACACTTGCAGGAGTATGTGGTAGTTTCATATTTTATGAACTAGAATTTCTTTAAAGTACGCTTTGGTGTTTTTTCCTGATTGTCCCTTTCCAGGTATTGCAAACTCTAACAGCCTTTTGTAAAAAAGTCAGTCATATGTACAAGATGAAAGACAGCTACTACAGCTTTGGATCTTCTGTTAGTTTCATGCCCTGCACCAATTCAGAGCCAGAGTTCCTTGTTCTCACACTCTTCTGTGTGCTTCTTGTACATTTCTTTGGGACTCTCAATTCATTCTTACTGCATTGACTTCACCGTCCACCTCCCTCTGGCTTTTGAAGGCAGACGAAAGAAATTTTATTTTCTCTAGAGTTTGTACTTCACTGTTTTAATTGCATCATGAAAAGGAGCTTTGCAAATATTCTTGTTAACCAAAACTGCTGTAGGAAAGCACTGGTAAGGTGCCAGCAAGTGGCAAATTTTACTTCAAGTGTCTGACATTAAATGTATCGGAATTACCACCACCCCATTTACCTTGTCCACAGATCCCGCAGACCTCCTACAGTTTCTTCTGGGAGAACTGGGCTAGTCACACACTTCACACTATGCTTCTCCGTGAGGAGGAACAACCAATATTCTTCTTTCCAAATTAAATACAAGATGAAGTATTTAAAACCAGAAAATCTCAGGATAAGTAGCATTAGGGTTTGAGCAAGCTATAAATCCAGGTCACTTGGACTAATGAAAGAATTTTAAAGACGATGCTCAACTACCAATAAATCTGAGAGTATTTTTACCTTTCAGGTTAGAGTCTTTAATGAGAAGCAAATTGAGAAAGCACAGGAATAATATATGATGAAAAATTAGGTATACTACTGAGACCAGCAGGGACATTCCAGAGCTGAAAACAGAAATCACAGTGCTAAAGCAGGGAATCATTTAAGTCTCCTCTTCTGTATGCCTGCGCTCGGTTACCACTTATGAGTCCTGCACCTTTCCCTCAGGCTATTTGAGCAACTATACTTTGCATTCATTGCCTCTCACCAGCCTCCCACACTTGACTGTCTGGTCAATTAGGGCAGCAGAGCACAGCTCTTGGAGCAATAGCTTGAGCTCTGCATCCCCCTCAGACCACATCTATTTGTGTGCTGCCCCAAGTATAGGACCAGATGAAACCACCAGCTCTTCCAGCACTAGACTGGAAAGTTTAGTTTTATTGAATTATGTAAATGAAGGTAAATATTCCACTGAAGAGGAAAAAGGTATCTCCAACTTTATCCTGTGAAGAGAGAAACTGAGACAGATGCAGTCAGTATATGTGAGATCATTCCAGACTTTGTGTCTCCAGCTTTCACCCACAACTGCCCCTCAGTCCTGCAGGCCTTTCATGGGTACATTCTCAGAAATACTCGAAAGAATAATTAGCTATGCATTGTACCGAATCCCCTGTAATGGCAATGTACTGACCAGTGGCAACACATTATCTAAGTTCAGAACAAAAAAACACCAGGAGCTATGTACCAAAACTGCTTAACTTAAGGAATTTGCCCATGATTTGAAAACAGACAGCATTGGAGGCCAGCTGTATTGTGAAGTTATTCTCAGATTTATAATGAATATGTATAAATTAATGACAATTACATGTAATATAAAACAGAACAATGCTTTACATGATGTAACTGACATGTAATAAGGCTGCACTAGCCATGAAGTCCCATCAGACATGATTTTGTCTTCTTTCTATTCCTCAGTCTTCACAGTTAATCTGAGCTAGAGCATGCAAATACTAATTAAGGGACATATATTTGCCCAGGAACTGCAGCATAGACCTCTGAGGCTGCAACATTTACAGGCAGACCTGGAAAAATATTTCAACCACAGCACAACAAATTGACCATCTTTATTTACAACACATTTTACTCATTCATTACCTCCTCAAGAATATATTAAGGAATGGATTTTTAATGCAAACAACGCCACAAATTCTTGCTGAAGGCTAGCAAAGAGCAGTATGCATGGCTGAGATTGGGAGTCTGCAGCCAAAAGAGAGTCAGTTGTCATTACTGGAGGAATTTGGCAAAGAAAAACATTGTTTAACTACTTTTTTCCCTACGTCTGTCAGACCAGCTTCTGAAAGTACTGCACCAAAATATCTCATAACAATAAAGGCACATGCTGGTACATTTCATATACAATCGATACAGAATGAATTGTTACCATCATGTGCTTCACGCATTTCTGTTTGAAATGCTGTCATAATTTCTGTAAAGAACAGTGTTATTTTGTGTCCTGGAGAGAATTTAATAACCTCCTCAAAATTTGATCTGCATCTTACAAAATTAAACTGTGATCACTAGACCTCAGCAAACTGGATAAGTGCTATGTAAAAATGTCAGATTTTACTATTTAAGCAATATTTGTGAGAATATCAGATTCAGCTGTGATGTGCCAAAGTGCTTTTTAACCTTTGCAAGTCTTTTGGGCATTTTTGCTAAAATTTTGAATTGTGCTTCATATTGCTTGGGGAAACATTAAAATTTTATAGTTTTCAAGATTATTTCTACCTGAAATTTATCTAGGCATTGCTAAGTCTGCTTATATGCTATGTGACAGACAAGCCATTGGCAAATTTCATCTACCTACAGCCTTCAGTAGAAACACAGCTTCTTTTACTCACAAAAATTACAAAAGTGGTATAAACACAAACCTTAAGCAGCTTTTGCTTAGTCATAATCTAATGTGACTGATTCTTAGAGCACATTGATTTATTTGAGTAAAAAAGTATCTTTTACTTCTGTCAAGCCATGATATTTTCTCCTTTTAACTGTCTGGAATTTTTCAGTTGAAAGCTTTGGCAAAATTTTATATTTTATATCAACAGACACCTCAGATTTTCTCTCTGTAGCAAACCTGGTGGAGGTGTGCTCACCATATTGCTCACTGATGACAACATCAAATGATGGATAAAGACTATATCACGAATGGCAGAGCCATTCACATTCATTTGTCTTATGCTGGGAGCACCTACCCGAATTAGTGTTTTCAAATTAATGCATTCTTGTTTTGTACATCATCCGTTACTGACATCATCCTTGCAAGACAGAATCATGATTCTTAAACAAGACAAACTTGGGTGTACTGTATTTCATATTTAACTCTACTTACATACACCAAAGTGAACTTATACAATTAAAACTTATGCAGTTTTAATATAAAACCATGTTATCGCTCCTTTCCAGGCATTGTGCATAGGTTTTCAAAAACATCTTTCGGAGAAAAAACAATATTCTTCTGTGAAACAGGTATTTTCTATTTTTTTCCCTAGTTTTATTTCCTTAAGAGCCTTTTAACCTTTCACAAAAGGGGATTTAGTGTGTTAATTCACTCTGTAGATTAACCTTACATATTGTTCAACAAAATTTTACATTAAAACAAGAAGTATTTCATCACAATTGAAGCAAGCAGTGGGCTGGAAATGTATTGCACAAATCAAGATTCAGTTCACATCAACAGTGTAGAAGATTGCCTAAGAAATATGATATAGCCACAAGTTACTTGCACAGTATGTTAAAAGACAGCCTCAAGCACCCACTTAGAGTTGCTGGCCTGACAGTCGAGTTGACGCTTAGGATTTTCTTAGCAGATAATCAAAGCAGGAGGAGAAGTGAAATAGGTAAAGGACTGGACACTGTGGAAAGAGCAAAATGGAGATGACAGATTGAACAGGACTCACTTGTTGCTAACCCAGGTGGTTACAAGCTCATTCCTCACTCAAATCACACTATCATTCTGATTTCCTGCATAATGAGGAAAAATTAGGATTATTGCACTCCGGTAATTCCTTGATGAAGAAATTCCACTCCTGAAATTAAAAAGCAATAAGGAAAATTAAGTAAACCAATTCCTTTTTTTTGTTTGTTTGTCTTTATTTATCTTTATTTTTCATTCTTGCAAATTTCAATAAAAGCATACTGCAGAGATTCATGAGTTGCAACACATGAAGGAAGCATTGAAATTAGGTAATCTCACTCCAGGCTGTGCAGTGGGAGACACATCTTCACAAAGAAAGGGGACAGCAGATGTAATCAGAGACCTCCCAATCTCACATGATTCACTGATATTGGTGCCAAACTGCACAGCTTTGAAGATCTAATCTGCCCCCAATGTACAATACACAGTGCAGAAACACAGGAAGAGGCCATCCACAAGTCAAAGTTGTCATGATCCAGTTTTTTAATAATAGGAAGTACTTTACTTGGTATTTTAATCCTGTGTACATGGAGTTGATCCCTTCAAAAAGTATTCCTTGAAGCCTACATTGAAGCTGTAGACTAAACTTGCATATATCCAGGATAGGGATGCTTCCACTGCTCACCCTTGGTCAGCACCTTAGGGGTCCCACATGATTTGGGAGGAGATGTTTGTGACACCCAGGCCTGTGCAGGGTTGAGGCATGTGTGCATCTGTGTGTGCATGCCACTGTGCATGCACACATGTCTGCGTGCAGGTTGGGCTAGACCTTCTTGGCATTTACTATTTTGTATGTTTTCCCTAGTGTTTTATAAGTGGTTATTATTGTAGTTCATCTGTTGCATGTCAGATATTGATCCTGAATGCATAGTTCACTGAGTTGCTAGTTAATTATGTCTCATTAATGCATCAGTAAATCACTTCAATCCTGAGTTACTATTTTGAACCCAGCATTTCTTTCCCTGTGATACTCCAGCGCCATTATGCTCTGTAATCATACTGAAGGTCTTATTATTTGCCAGTATGGACACTGAGAATTTCTGATATCCATTACTTTGCCATTTTCAGTGTATGAAAAATAACTGAAATAGAAAAAAAGCAGCTATATACTATTTACAAATAACATATCTGGATGTGATTAATGAAAATAAACCCCCAGTCATTAGCAGAGGGATATGAATCTGACCGTATCAAAGACCAAGTCATTGCAAATCTGCTAACTCTAGCTCTCAAATGAGATGTATATTGATAGGTGAAAATTCTAGGGTTTGGGTTTTTTTTCCCAACTACTATTATTGAAAATTCGTTACATAAAAATGAGCACAAAAAAGGGTGTATTATTTTTATGAATTCATAATTACTTTTTCAGGAGAAGAAAGTCCTTCTCCTACAAATTAGGCAAAGTAATTCTCTTCCCTAGTCTTCTTCACAGAAGGAACACCCTTTTTGTGGTGGCTGATGTGTCAAGGTTCCTACATACGAGGTAGATGAGCTTATCCCTAGATTGGCAAGTACTTAGGCAAGATACTTTAACTCCGTTGCCTGTAATCGCAACTCTACTATTAAAGAGAAGGGTCTTTTCAGTTGTCTTCTGTGTTTAGATTATTATGGTTTGTGATTGCTTCTTGGTACATGTACATATTGTATTTAACACAGTTGGGACCCTAAATATTGCCTATTACTGAAAAATTGGTTCTAAATAATTCACGCCAGTAATTTACCTGTTTCTCAGGTGAAAAACACATGAACACAGACAAAGAGGCTGTTCTAAGGCTCCTTTCTTGGCCACACATGGACAAAAAACATCTGCTGTGTTTCACAGGCGAAAGTTATCACTCTTTACTAGCTTGAACAAAAATTATTTGTGATAAGGCGCAGCATCACACAAATTCACAGAGAAGAAAATCAGCTGTGATTTCAGTCCCCATGTCATCACAGTTTCTCATTTCATCAGTGCTTAGGAATGTATTCTAGAACTACCATTTCTGAGCTCCATTCCCAGACATCTACTATTGCCATGTATCTTTCTTACCACTATTTATAGTCTTACCGCTGCTGCGGCTTGCATAGCTGTACTCAACTTGCACATCTCTAGACCTGTATAAAAGCTCACAAAAGCCCTTGAAGGACAGACTTAAAAGAGTGAAACCAAAAGTGAAAAGAGTTTCAGAAGACCAAGAAGGAAGTGAAAGTGAGGTCACAAAGACAGCATTGTCATCTGAATCCAGAGCCTGTGGGGAGTGGGGGGATTTCATTTGGTATACCAGCCTGGGATGTACTGCATGGCAAAGCAGCAGTTGAGTCAGAAGCAAAATTTAAACAAGTAAACCTGAAATTAATGCAAACACACAGAAGGAAGGGCTATGAAAACTTGGTGGACTTTTTCTAAGCCTGTTTTTTTTCAGAATTTTCCTGTAGTAAGAAAATCCCTCTTTGAAGCTCTTCCAAGACAGCTTCTTTGAGGAAGACGTTAAAACCTGCTAATTGTCAAGACCATCCCTCTGACTGTGGATTTCTGTCACCAAATAAACAAAGCAAGCAACATTAAAAAACAGAAGGATAGCTGTATTATAATCCTTGCTGATTTTGTATTCAACCAGTAGCTTTTGAGAAGATCCCTGGTAGCATATACTATACCCATCTTCTATGAAACAGATTGTTTTATTCTTCTGAACACTGTAACGCTCGCCATCATGAAGGAAATAAAGCTAATGTATCGAAAGCCTTTTGGCTAGTGTCTGACCTCCTTTTCATCACTTTTATACCACCCTGGCCTTCACTGCGCCCACATTGGTTTCAGAGGCATAACAGTAACCAGGCTGGAAATGCAGTAACTGAGGGAAAAACTTTGAGACTAATGACAGCTCAAGCAGATATGATTTGCTTGCAGTTAATGTGAACTATTCTGATATAATCTCTGGAGTTTAGGATGATAAAAGGCAAATTAAATGTTTTTCTTTAATTATTCAGTGATACTCTGTGGTGGGTTGTTGCAGTTGAACTCAGTAGCCCCCTGCCATGAGAACTGCCAGTGACAGCTACAGCTGATACTGAAAAGCTTAGTTAATTTTTGTACTCATTCAGTTCCCAAACTTAAGAGTCTGGGTTATGGTGCACAGACTGTGTGAAGAGAAATAACTAGCCTAAGGGGGAGGTTGCACTATTACCTCTAGTTCTGTGGGATTTTTTCCAGTTTGAATTCCTGTATTTAGCTAAATAAAATCTCTTCTAAGAATGAGCCTCAGTCAAAACCTCTTGTCAAGCCAACTTTCCTCACAGAATCCCAAAGTTAATAATTTTTTTCAATCAGCTAATCAGCAAGAAATGATGACATGTGTCTACTTTGTAAGATTTTGAATGGAGATAATTATAAATTGTTGCACTTATATTAACTCATTTAAATCCTAAATTAGGAATTCTTACTCTGATAGATGTAACCAAGCCAGTAAGAATAGAAAAATACATACAGATACAGATTGATCTGCAGTAAGCAGAAAGTCCGATGACAGAGTTTGTTTACAGAACTTAGATAATACTGGCAAAAGGGTTCCATATTTAAAAAAATTATATCAGGGTTCTTCACCATTGTAACACTAACAATGTAATTAAGTCCCACTCCTCCTCAAGGTTTCCTCCATGATGCTTTTTCCATTATGCTTCTGGAGCATAACAGGACTGCTTTGCATGTGCATTTCAGCTGAAGAGCACCCAGTCAGTGACTCTAACTCTTTCGAGTGTCAGATACACCCTGTGTGAAGGAGGTGGCTGATCTGAGTAAATGCTGTAAAGACAGCTGTGGAGACTTCCAGGTGGACAGTCACACAGTGAGAAGCAAGGCAAAGAAGTACTGCACAGGGGTTTCTGTAGAATTTCAGACCACCAGAAATCTCTCACACAGGCATATGGTAGCACTAATTACCTAATGGCTGCTAATAGTCTCCAGTTCTGAAGCTGATGTCAGTTTCCAGGAGTTCTAACCTCTAGTTCTGGACCTTGTCCCTAGGGAGCACAGGCTTTTTCATGAAGCCCTTTCAGTTTCACTCTGGTTCAGAAGTGTTTTCATGGTTCATTTCATCATACATGAAGAGGAGAAAGCTGTAGGACTATAGGCTCCCACCACACACCAACCAGTACTTGATGGTAAAAGTGGCTATTACTGCTTTCAGATGAACACCCTCAACACAAAGATAAAAAATCACACACTTTGATTCAGTGAACCACTGGTTATTTCAAATGTGGCTGAACAGCCTGAACAAGCTGGAGGAAAGAGCTATCTTGGTCTTACAAGTCTTCTATCCCTCATCAAATCTGGCAATGAAGACATGCTCTGGAGGGAGAGAGATAAAACTGAATCTTGTCCAGTTGTGAGGGTAATTTACCCAGCTCTCATTCATTCCAGATGAGAGCCCCAGGGGGAAAACCTATGTCTGGTTTTGCCATCACCACACCACATGGCTCGAAGGAAGATTTTGCCTTTTAAGCAGGGCAACAAGGGTCAAGCTCAGCTGCACTTTCAGAGCAAACTAGCTGGTGCACTCATCACACAGCTCAACACTCCAATCCCCAGACATGCTCTCTTTTAAAGGCCAGGGATTTGCAGCATTTTGTTTCACATCCCTGGAGATGTTTCTTTTACTGAGTGGCAAAAGCAGTTTTCAGCACTGCCTTCCCCTGGGATAACCATCCAAGTTCCCACTCCTGTGTCTTTCCTCATTCACACATATTACCCAAAAAGTCAGCATCTTCCAATGGCTCCCAGTCTAACACTTCTTTTCTTCGTGCAAATAGAGTAGCTGTGTTTAATTTTTGCATAATGATCAGCTTACTCAGGAGTTTCATCTTTACCTCCTATTTGCTATTGTTTGACCCTTTATTTGAATTCCTGCTATATTATACATTTTAATCCCTCACTTGTTCTTATAATATGTCCCTTTCCTTTCTAGTCACCACCTTTTTCTGAGTCATGCTGCTTCTCTGAGATTTCTTTCTGGGGTGCTAAGTGACTTTCCTTTTCTAATGACTAAGCCAGTTTTAAGGTCCTTTTTAAACCATTATTTTCTGATTGCAGCCACTGATTTTTCTGATGTTCGGCAGAATCAGCACAAAACATTTTAGCAGCCTCCCACAATAATCCAAATAATAAGAGACATCCATCCTTGGGTTTCACTTAATAACACCTACAATAATCCTAGAACATCTTTAATACATTACCCATTGCTCTGTGAACTGGAGGAGCCCTCTTCTTTCACAGAGAAGCACCTATAACACAATCTATTTCCTACAGTATAACCACTTACCTTTTTGACATTCTTGTTTTCCTTCTTCCCTGTAACCAGCCTGTTTTCTTTTTGTTCTACTCTTAAACAATGTGCATAATAATATTCACCCCCAGTCACATATATTATAGAGGCTTTTTGCAAGTCTAACAGAAACATTCTGAAAGATTGCTTAATGGAGGAAAAAAGCCCCAAAACTGCTCTGGTTTATATCTCCCTACCCTCTGTTCTCCAATAGAATTTTATAAAACCTAAAATATTTTGTTAATTTGCAGGGAGACATGAGCCACAGCTAGGAGTTTAAGAACCCTCTTCTACTTGGTCTATCAATGCATAAAAAAAAAATTAAATTTAAAAAAGAAACAAGACACACACACACACCCCCAAAAAAAAAAAAAAAAAAAAAAAAAAAAAAGGGAAACCCCAAATAAATTTACCCTTTCATATTTTCCTCTGGCAAGGTTTTCTCCCTTCCCCCCTTGATAAACCCTTCCATTCTTTAAAGCTTTTTCAAACAAAAACACTTTTTCTAACAAGATTCCTAAATATACAAGCATCCATATCACTGCATATAGGTAACTATCCTTATGTAAGCCATTCTCCTATGGAGACAGGCTGGGTTGGACTTGTTCAGCCTGGAGAAGAGAAGGCTCAGGGGAGCCTCCCAGTAGCTTTCAGTACCTAAAGGGGCCTTGCAAGAAACCTGGAAAGGGACGTTTTACAAGGGCATGTAGTGATAGGACAAGGGGGAATGGCTTTAAAATGACAGAGAGGAGATTTAGATTAGACATTAGTAAAAAAACTTTACTGTGACAGTGGTGAAGCACTTGCACAGGCTGCCCAGAGAAGCTGTGTCTACCCCACCCCTGGCAATGTTCAAGACCAATTTGAATGGGAATTTGAGCAACCTGGTCTAGTGAATGGTGCCCCAACCCATGGCACTGTATGAGTTTTAAAGTTCCTTCCAACCAAACCCATTCTATGATTCTATGATTCTGTGCTTTGCAGCTACCAAACCATTGAAATAAATGGAAGGCCAAACTTGCAGCAGACCACCCAGAGCACTGAGGCACCATTAGCTCCCTATCCCTGCAATTCCTTTGACATTCTTCCTGCAGAATCAGACTTAGCACTTTTCTCTCTGCACCCTTTTCTTCTGGAAACAATTTCTGTTTGTTTTCATAATGATTGGGGTTTGAGGTGGGCAGTTGTTTTGTGAAACTTTTGTCAGACAAGATGGCTAAGAGAGCACTTGTACAGGTTTCCCAATAGAGATACCATTTGGGGGTTTCACACTGCTAAGACTCTGACATACCAAGACATTGCTTGAATAAATAATTTTAAGGTTTGAGGGAATTTAGCACCAAAATTTTTGCATTTCAGGCAACAGAAGAGCAAGGTACTGATGTCCTAAATTTTGAAATATATTTTATCAAGGTCTCTGAGTTGTGATATATGTCCCACCCCTTTTGCATAACTGACCATTAAGCTTCATGAATCAAGATTCTAAATTCCCTCATACACCCCTGACAGCAGCACCAGGAGTCAAAATTTGGCTGTCTGAAAGTCAGCAAAATTTTACAAGAAAGCTTGTTTTCCACTTCTTTTACACTGCTTTAGAAGGACAAGTCAATGCACGAAGGAAGGAAATTCAGGCTTTTTCTCCGGGGGTATTATCTTTCATTCCAATTTCTCCTACATGGACCATCACTGTGCTATGGAATAGTACTGTGCACTACGCAGTGTAAATAAATCATAGGACATATAGAAGATAATCTCCCAGAAAAATCCAGCTTAATGACTTTTCAGTAATACCAATATCACCTGATTGAAGGCTATAAATTTTTGTTCAGTTTTGGAGGTAATACTTTGCAAGCTTATTACTTGGGAACTGTAAGTTTAGAGAATTTTTCAGGGAAAATTTGTGAGTATTCTTTCTAGAAGCCCAAATGCTCTTTGCTACCATTGCTAAGATTTGTATCCCTGCCTATACAGTGCAGATAAAAATACATGACTCTTCCAGGAATCTTTATGTTGGTCTGTTGTTTTGCCATGCAAATAAAGATTATACTAACAAAAAAAAAGTCATTAAAAGAAAGAGCTTGCTTTATTAGTGATTATATTATCATTACCTATATATTAGCTTATGTTTACACTTTTATATATTACATTATATATAAACCTTTATATTACCTTTTATTACCTTACCACAGAGAAGACAGTTAAACTTCAGTTTCATCAAGTATGGTGTTCCTCTAAAAGGAATGCAAGGACCAGCCTTTCTTCTTGCCTACAGGCAGTGGCAGTTCCTGGTAAGCCAAACAGTCACGTGTTGCTGAGTCCAGAAAACGAACTCCAGTAGCCAGTACTGTCAAAAGTTTCTTAAATTGTGTCTAGGGGGTTTATGATACAGGGTAAGAAAAATTAAGACATCACACCTGGAAGTAATGACAGCTAGACAAGAGATCAATTTTGACATATTCATTTTCTTTTGAGAGAACAACAGAAAATAGAAATCTATTTATGGACAGCAAGACTGTGTCTTGGTTTGTGCCTACATACAGTGAACAAATCTAGTGGGCACATGCTTCATAGCTGCTAAACATTGTAATGTGTACATGACCGCTGTGTAGACTTCTCTTCTCCTTGGAGAGACAAAGGAAGGACAAATCATAGAATCATACAATCATAGACTCCAGTTTCAGTTGGAAATGACCTAAAGATCATCCCGTTTCAACCTCCCTGCCATGTGTAGTGACATCTTCTACTAGACCAGGTTGCTCAAATCCCCATCCAACCTTTCCTTGAACACTGCAGGGATGGGGTGGCCACAGCTTCTCTGGGCAGCCTCTGCCAGTGTCTCACCATCCTCATAGTAAAGAACTTCTTTCTTATATCAAATTCAAATCTCCCCTCTTTCAGTGTAAAACCATCCCCCTTACCTGTCACTTCATGCCCTTGTAAAAAGCCCATCTCCAGCTTCCTCACGGGCTCCATTTGGGTACTGGAAGCTGCTGTAAGGTGTTCCCTGAGCGTTTTCTTCTCCAGACTAGTGAAGTCCAGCTCTCTCAGCCTGTCTTCATAGGAGAGGTTTGCGAGCCCTCTGATCATCTTCCTAGCCTGCCTCTGGACTCGCTCAAACAGGCCCATATCTCTCTTATGGTGGGGGACCCAGAGCTGGACATAGGACTCCAAGTGGGGTCTCAAGAGCAGAGCAAAGGCGCAGGATCACCTCCTTCGACCTGCTGGTCATGCTCCTTTTGATGCAGCCCAGGATACGGTTGGCTTTCTGGGCTGTGAGCGCACACTGAAGCCAGCTCATGCTCAGTTTCTCACCACCCAGCATTCCCAGGCTTCTGTGCCTGGGAGTCCTTCTCCTCAGGCTGATCTCAATCACTTCTCCACTCAGCCTGTAGCTGTGCCTAGGATTGCTCTGACCCATGTGTAGGACCTTGCACTTGGCTTGGTTGAACTTCATGAGGCTGGCATTGGCCTACCTCTCAAGTGTGTCTAGGTCCTTCTGGGTGGCATTTCTTCCCACCAGCGTATCAAACAAGCCACACAGCTTGGTGTCATCAGCAAAATTGCAGAGAGTGCGCTCATCTTCCTGGAAGTTTGTGATCATCTGTACAAGCACTTAAAGCAATAACTGAACCTAAAATGACAGTGACATTTTGTTCATGGATAGTTGTCTCAGTTCAATATTGTTAACACTATGATATTCAAATCACTTCTGACAATAAACATCATAATTGCTAGTAGGTTTTTAATGGTGGATCCACTGCCTTATTTGTCAACATAGATACTTGGATAGCATGGCAGCATCCTAGTGTATTTAAAAAAAGAAAGAATATCAAGGCATCTGTGTAATTAAGAGTGATGATCTTACATTGCAGGAGGGCAACTATTCCAGCCAGTTTGCTAAATACTGGACTGGGAGCGCAGCTCTGTGTTTGTTTATCCAATGAAATCTGCACAGAAATCTGATACTGTGGTTTGCAAGGAATTTTTGCTGGAAGGGATCTGAAATATTTAGCAGTTTGATCAGTCTGTTTCTCTGCCCCAAGGAGTGTATAGAAGTGTGTCAGTTCTTGTTATTTCAGCTACAGTTCTTGTATATCCTCACCTAGGTGCTGATTTACACAAGCTCCTACATAGCTTAAATAAGGTGCTGATTTGGCAGTCCAGACAAATTCATACATATCTTAAACAGGACTCTCAGAATCTCCTAAAGTTTATTGATCCTTAAGAGCTTAGCTGTTAGCAAAGTTTTTTAGGAAAAAGCTCTTTCCCCACAAAAGCCACTGGCAATTTTGCTACAAAATTCAATCAGCAGAAAAATGAAAACTGCTTTTGGAAGGGTATATTTCCATGTGACCTTATGTAGATCAATGATGTTTGTTTCCGACTTACGTCACTGAGAAGGGTCTTTGCTCATTCAAATACATGTATATTTTTGGTGGATGAATCTTAATGAAGCACCACTTTTGGCTTCTTTCTCTCACTTAGAATCAAACAGGAATAACTTGGACCTCTCCAGACAACTTCATGCATGTAGCTGCACTGAAATCTTGACTAGCAAGCCACTGTACCTCAATATATCTCAGGAAGAAACCTGTAAGAGTAAAGGTAGGATTCAATGCAATGCCATAACAAAAAATTATCGTCAAGCAAAAAAGTTGATTGTATGCCAAGTGCTAGGTGCATGCCTGGATCTACTCTTGCTATCAGCTTATTGGTCCTGGGCCTTTCAAAATGATTCAGGGCTGTGGGAAAAGATACCCTTGGTCTGAAGAGCCACATAAGCTAGTAATCCTAGAAAGCAAGTAATGGAGAAGGAATTTTATTTCCACTGTGTAAGGTGTCAGCAGGAGGTGATACCCATAGAACAGGGATAACAAGGGGTTCAGGGAGGAAAGTAACTCCATCCCTTTCCTTGCAGAGCTACAGACGCACACAGTGATCTGAAAGTCGAGCCCAAATCTTGTGATTCAGAACCACACTGCGGCTTATTAAAGACTTCCATCTACAGGCTTTGATCATATCCAAATGTTATCATTTTCTTTAACCAAAATCCACAATGTAGAAGCGGCTCCTTTCTCGGCTATCCAATACCAATTTTCATCTTTCAGTTTCCTGGACAGATCAGCTAGTGAGAATGAGAAATTATAAGTCTTATAATTCTGTACAGCAAAAAGAGCTGTCTCCAGACCTTCCTTTTCCCTTTAAACACACAAACATGAAATCTAACAGAAAGATGGAGGTGAAATCGCTCTGTCATTTACATCTCACTATTCTATCTGGAAATGTCTTTTGCCCTTTATGTACCTTTTCATAAATCAGTGTAAGTACTCTCTAGCTAGGAATATGCATGTACTATTACAAAACACACTACAATTTTCAGAAGACAGAGAAATTGGGTAAAAGATTGGCATTTTTCCATTTTACCATACCTTTGCCCGTTTACGTTGAAGTCATTTCTTTCCGGCCTGCAACAGCAACGTATAAAAAAATGAGAAGCTGGTAAAAACAATCCTTAGAAATCATGACCCAGATGCAGACAACTTACAGACTGTTTCTGTCTTTTCTCATTCAGGAAAAAGGAAATTTGCGGTGTCTTTCTACTTTCTCATAATATGCAAGCTTGGAAAAATCTATGATGTAAAGCAGTTAAGAAGCTGTTCAAACTGTGGAGAAAAGCTAGCCACAATCAGATTATTGCATTTGCAAAGATTGCTGGAAGGATTTCTCACTCTTCAACCTCAT
Source organism: Psittacus erithacus (assembly GCA_009867235.2). NCBI lineage: Eukaryota > Metazoa > Chordata > Aves > Psittaciformes > Psittacidae > Psittacus > Psittacus erithacus. The sequence goes on along the minus strand of WYDI02021067.1, from coordinate 12,335 downwards.
AAACAAAGGAAGAAAGATATCTGCTTCAAGTCCTGCAACATAAACACCTAAATACTCAAGATCTCAGCTGAGACTGACCATGTACTTACCTGTATTTGTATGCTCTTATTGAATCGCAAGCTAACACCTCCCATATTTGAGTAAGAATATGACTTCTGAGCACATTTCTGGCACTTGTGAAATATCATCCATCATGAATGCCAGAGAATTTTTATCAATTTATCACCACGCATTCCAGATAAAGATGATGGACCCAGCAAATTCCTGGACAGCTTTAGAAATTAGGAATCTCCAACTCTAAGATCAGAGTTTTCTAGCTAGAGAGGCAAACATATCTCCACATAGTTCCTCACTGGCTTAAGTGCATGAAATCCTCAGGAATGGATATATTTCCATCTACAGGCGCACAGTGCAAAACAACCACCACCACACTACAACACTGGGCATCACACATTTGTGATGATCCTTTCAACTGTTTCACCTTGTCAAGGTCCGATTGGAGAAAAACTCCAGTGCCAGACCCTGTTTCAGTTTGCAATCCCAAGACTGAAATCAAGATGCAAATGAGGTCCAGTACCGTAATCAGACAGTTTGTTTATTACAAATTACAAAAATACAGTTATTATAAAACAGGGAATTTATTGTAATAAAGGAAATAGCAATAAGACAGATTGGGAAAAAAAGGTAGAAAATTAAGCAAGAATTCAGGGTGCAGAAAGGGAGAGAGAGAGCTAGTCATCACTACGGATTCAGTGGTGTCCTGGGGATCCGCTGTCGTTGGTGGTGGTGGTGGGAGTTCTTCAAGGTTCATAGTTGGCATCGGAGCAGAGTGTCCCCCGAGTCCATCAGTGGTGGGAGTCTTGGAGGCATCCTTCTGGAGTACTCTTGAAGGTACCCATTTTGACAATGTTTTACTCTCCCTTTTTTCATGAGTTAGAGGAAGTACCTATGTTCTTCATGTCACGTATTCCTGTTCCCGGTGGACCGGTTTTTCCTGGTCTTGCAGCCAGCTCTTCAACTGCACATGTCTACAAGTGTATGAAGCAGTTCTTCAGGAAATGGGTAGCAATTCCTCACACCAATCCTTGAGGTAATGGACGGAAGAGGCAGGTCTTTCTCATTCATCCCTCAGGCAATGGATGGTGGAGTCCCAGTTCAGCTCCTCACACCCTTCACCCAGCCAATGGATGGAAGAGTCTTATTTCAACTCCTCCCACCCATCTCTGAGACAATGGTTGTTGGAGTCCCATTTCAATTCCTCACACCAATCCTTGAAGCAATGGAAGAAAGAGTCTTATCTCAGCTCTTTCTCACTCATCCCTCAGACAGTGGATGGTGGAGTCCCATCTCAGCCTTTCCTACCAGTCTTTGAGACAATGGACAGCAGAGTCTGATTTCAGATCAGTTTCTCACACACATCTCCCCAGACTCAGGTTTTTCACTGCGACTGTGGTGTAGATCTTCTGCTGGAAGGTGGTGTAGACTATGTAGATATTCTGCTCTACTTTTGCACCAGTTCTGGGTCTGGCCCAGGACTCAGTGCTGGCACTTGGTAGGGAAGTGGAGAAAAAAGCATCAGACAATTTTATCTCCACAGAACACAGCAATCTTCAGCTGTTCAGCCAGCTGAAAGGAAAACATCTGTAATTCTGTAAGATTTCAGCACAGAGTATTTGTCATGTCCCTCAAGTCTCAGCATTTATTTCCTAATACAAATCCAAGCAGTTGGAAAAGTGAGTAGGACCAGGTTGGGAAATGCAAAGGTTACAACTACCAACTATGAACAGCCAAGGGGACCCTCCAGTTTTCAATCTGGTAGGAAAATGCTTGCTACTGCTGTCCCTAGATCTCATAAACCATGTGAGAGCAGTTACCTCCATGGTGGACAGAAGCTATGTGGAACTTTAAAATAGGCTGATGGAGACCAGTTTCCTCTAGTGCAAACTAATATAATTATGTTGACTTTAAAGATGTTTAGTCTAGTTGAACTTTTTGCCCTACAATAATCTTGATATTTTTGTTATGTAAAGCAATACAAAATAAAGATCTGATCTCAGTCTTAACATGTAAACCAAAATGTTCATGATAATGGAAAAACTAATCCTAAAAAGTTTTCTGGATTACAGGCCTCCACATCAGCCCAATAAATCTGTTTACAATCCAATTTGAATACGGATCACTGGCACACCTCTCATTAGGTAACTCACACAAAAAAAATTCATTAGTTATAATTTTTATCTATTCGATATAGTTTTGTCACGTGTCTGAGACATTCCCTTTTTCAGATTAACCATCTAGTTTACAGTAGTGGAACTTGTATAGTGGTATTACATTGGAGACACAGGTAGGGAGCTGAAGGCACCTGGAAAAGAAAACACAGGGCACAGATCAGCGAACTATGCCCTTCTTTGGGTGGTTTGTCCTGACCAGATACAGACAGCACAGGATTTGTAGTGTCAGAATCACTACCAAGACCCAACAAGCTGTTAGGGTTTTGGTACATTATTAGAAATTAAAACATTCTATCTTGCCATTTCATCTTGATTCTAACTTTCCCTTTAAATTACTTTGTCTCCTGTGCCCTGTCAAATTGATTTGTTATGCTGAATTTGTGCCAAATAAATAATGAACTTCCTAATTAGCTTATGCTGAAGCAAAGCAATGATGAAATTATATCCAACTGTCTTAGTGTCTGGGGCCTCATGAAAAAAACACACTAAAGATACTAGAAACTGTGCAACTCCTTGACACATTATATGCTACCATGTTGATTTTCAGTGCTTTGATGCTGTAGGAAAGCAGTTGCTTTGAATGCCTCTGAGAGCACAGACCTTAGTTCTCAGCACAGCAGTCTCACAGATAGCTGCAAACTACAGATGAAAATCTAGGGTAAATAGTGGAAGAAAAATGTGCTTTCACATATATCTCATGAACAAATAACTGACACATCCCTTTGAATTGATAATTAATAATTTATTTTGGTTTTACCTTAAATAATCCATAAACGAAGCTGACAGGCAGAAATAACCTAGGAACTCTGACCCGTTTTCAGGCTTTGAGGGGGATCTGAGTTCCAATCCCAGCTTTGAAATAGGGTCTCAAGCATCATACAGCGCATATCTTCATTGGAAAATTTTGCCTGAATAGATGAAGAGGGAATCTCTTCCTCCACCTGGGACAATGGCAAAATCCTTGGTAGCCACAATCAGTATACTCTTTACCCCAAAGCTGAAGATCCCATAGATCACCTAATAGAGGAAAGAACCAAAACCAAGACTCCAGTATATCTGTCTGCTGTCCTAGGTAAAACAATACCTGTCATATTGTTAGTATGGGTATCACTATTATTTCTGCTTTTCACTATATTATTACTATTAAAGTTGCAAGTATTACTGCTAGTATTTTCTTCCTAAAGGATTACTACTCTGTTCAGCTTCTGGTATATTTTAGTGGTAACATTTCGGATCACATGTACGTATACCTTTTGCTGCTCTTTTCAAACAAATTTAATGAATTTCAAAAAAATTTAATGAGACATTTGGGAACAACATAAATTTTTGTCAGGAGTTAGATGCTGAAAATAGTACAGATGAAGCAGAATAAGTACCAGCAACTTTAGGAACTAACAAAAGTACACATCTGGTCTATCAGCCATGACAAGTACTTTCTTCCTACATAAGAGAAGTCTCATGGAAATACACTGTGAAATGTCATTAGACACATGCAGTAACTCTTTTGTCAAGAAAGAGAAATACTTCTCAGCTGCTAGTGTTCACTATAAGATAAATAACCATATGGCATAGTTAGAAACAGAATGAATCATAAATAGGGGAACTGTTCACCAGATTTAGCTAGGAGCTAGTTACATCTCACTAACAGAAAGAAGACTTCATATTTAAACAACATCTCTATTTTCTTCTCCATTTTATTTTTTTGGGGTGAAATGAAGAGAGAAGTATGAATTGCTTGCCAACATAATAAATACTTCAGTATAAAATTAGAAACATAAGATACAAGAATTTCTGTATCAGCCCAGACCAAAAGTCCATCTAGTTCAGTGTCACATCTCCAACATAAGCCAGAAACAAGCAGTAAGATAAAGAATAAAAGAATGAAGGCAGGCGGTTCAGATTGAATACTAGGAAAAATTTCTTCACCAAAAGGGTTGTCAAGCATTGGAGCAGGCAGCAGAAGGAAGTGGTTGAGTAACCATGTGTGGAGGTATTTAAATTGGAGGTAGCTGAGGCGCTTGGTCTTAATGGTGGACTCGATTTAGTGGTGGACTTGGCAGTGTTCAGTTACTGGTTGGACTTGATGACCTTAAAGGTCTTTTCCAACCTAAACAATTCCATGATTTTTTAATTTATAATAGTAGATCAGCCAGGAGTAAGGAACATCTTTCCTTTGTTATACTGAGACATGATGCCTCAAAATGTGCAATTCTTTCTGGGGGTGGTCCTCGAGGAGCCCTGTTTGATGCTACTGACACTCACATTCACGGAGGTCAGGGAAGTCCATTTAAAAATTTATTGCTTAACAATGACTCAGATTAGAATAAATTCAACATAATCTACCAAATATATATATAGTCATGTGTATACACATATATATAGGGCAATGCTAATGACACTCAAAAGAGATTTCTGAAAAAACTACCAGTTTCCTCTAAAGTATCAAATGTTGGTGGTGTAAAAGAGAACCATGTTTTAAAAAATAATTAAAGTGCATTTTACACTTTGTTAAGACAAAAAAGTGCTACAAAGCATGATCACAGCGCAGCAGGTGCAATGGCATATTAAAAGAGTTTATACATTTATTAATGCTATGACACAAGGAAGTTATCAGTGCGTTAATTTAGTTAATGGACTTATTATTATTTTTAAAGAAAAATTCCAGACTATGATACATCTAGATGGTCAAATTAGTGTTCTAAAAACTAAAAGGTAAAAGCAGTGAGAGAAAATAGGTCTCTCCATGGAAAATATGAATTAGCTCACAAGAAATATTCAACATGTGGACTGAAGAAATTAAATTGTTCCAGAAGACTAATACTAGGACCTTGCATTCAGTTGAAGAAAGATGAACTTAAAATCTGCATGAACTAATTTATTGTAACGCCACATGTGGTCATATGTTTGTTGTAATGTTAACGTGTGATTCAGAAACAAACTTGTTACTGTTTGTTATTGAGGGTGCGTTGCTGTTACCAACCTGATGACCACTATTCTCAAGGAATTTAGTCACAGTCGAGTCATACTTTTTGCTTTATTTGAGTTCTTTCTTTCAGGACATAATTTTGACAGTGGCTAAGAATGGGAAAGAAAGGGTGAAATAGAGAACTGCAGGGCAGGTAACTGAAGACTGAAGAACCAGCTGTGCAGAAATCAGAGTTAGAATAAGGTGAGCTGCAAAGTTTAGTTGAGTGCCTTGATGCACAGAACAGTTTGGTTGATAGACATGGACTGTGTAACAAGACATATGGCTATAGGTGTGCCAGAGTGGTTTCTTCTTTTATACTGTTAAGCACTGGCCAGAGTTGGATTCCAGCTCTGATATCTATTTTGAAGTTCCTACATAACAGGAGACATGTTGCTTCAGGATTTTACAGATTACCAAATGTATGATGTTTCTGTTTCAAGAGCCACCAATCAAGGGGGAATGTAGAAGAGCCAAGCCCTCAGAGTTGCAGTTGAAGGCAATGAGAACTGGTCTTTGACATCTTTCATGTAGCATACAGCAGTGAACCAGTTTGAATCCTCAAACATTTTAACAAGCATATTTTTCTAGTTGCTCTTACAATCATCCCTCCATCAGTAAAACAGGTACAAATACTCCTTTTAATTCACATAAATATTCAAAGCCTTGTGTTTAAGGCACTCAGACATGCAGTGACAAACATCTTCAAAAAGCCTGTGAAGAAATTTATCTTCAAAGCAGGGTTTGAAGTGTGTATGATAAAGAGGATAAAATAGATGTCAAATAATTGCTCATGTAACCAAGCACCAAGCGGGCATGGGTCACTTTGGTGAAAAACAAGTGTGCACGTAATTCTAGTATCAGAAGATGAAAAGTGGCAGCTGAAATGAGATGCGAGGCATAAATCTTACACTCTGTCTTGTTTAAGTATTTGGGTTTGGAACCCCATAATTGCATTCTTTTACCACCAAGGGTGGAGTGATTTAATATTTTAAATTAACAGAAAGCCACTATACAAAATAAGGTTACTGTTTGTCACTGATGAGACATAAAACTACCTCAGGAGATGATCATGAAGCTCTTCAGGTGCCTCAGAGGTAGTCTCAAAACACTTCATAATAACATCAGGGTGACTAAACACAAAATCACCTCACCCTACCTCAATAGGTGGGATCTGTTAAGAAAACCTTGAAAATGTTCTTGCTGCTCTGTTGAGCTGCTTGTGTGTCTTTTGTGAATAAACAGAGATTTCTGCCTGCACCAGGATGCTATTGGAACCACTGAGTTTCATGTGCAGGATCATATTTTTGAACAATCTGTAGAAAACTAGCAAGCAACAGGCTACACTCTGTAAAAAGCTAAACTTGCCTGGTTTTGAGATATAGTTTAGGTTAAAACGTATAAGCAGATGATGAAAGTCATTCAGCCGTCTTCTTAAAGCTCTATCCTCACTCTTCTCCCTCTTTCAGGTCCTTTGGAAGCACCAAGCAGCATTTTCATTATCCAGAAGTGAAATGCACCCTTTGAAGATGCTGAATAAAAGGCAAGGCTGTCAATATTTCACTTAAGCTTAGGTTAGCCACTGCCCCCATCAGGATAAGAGGGGGGTTTTATATAAACTTTCAGAATAGCTACTGAGAAGGCTGACATCAGTGTGTTCCCCAGACACCACCCATTGTTTTCATTGCTGCATGACCAGACTCTGCAGAGACTTCCCTCCAGCAGCCTGAATAACCAGTGCTCCCACTGCCAGCTGAAAGAAGCTGGTGCACATCAGAGCTGGGAGTGCTTGGCCCCTTTGAAGAGGAGGATGCTGGTTTGGGTTCTTTTGGTTTGGTTTGGTTTGGTTTCTTGCTATTCTAAGAATAGTGGCTCATTTTCTTGGAGGGTGGCTAACTACAACAGTAAAAGGGCAGAATTTAACATGGCTTTTTCCTCCCCTTCATTTCTCATGAAATTGCCATAATTGGGAAAACTTTTGCCTTGCATTCTCTCATACACAATGTACAGAAAGTTCTCAGTTACATAGTAAAGGGGGAGGGTGGGGAAGAGGAGGGTGGGGAATCCAGTTCTCTAAAATAGGAACCTGGTAATTTCTTTCATGAACCAAACATCAGCTTTGTACACACTGTTATATCAGGAGACCCGTAACGTCTGAAAGGATCAGACCCCGGTTAAGGTGAAAAAACAGAAGACTTAGACCTAAGGGCTTTTGCACAGACAGTCTCAGACTGTATGTTGAAAACGAAAAAAAAAATTGTTGGAATCTTGGCATGGAGTAAGGCTCACATTGAGAATCATATCTTCCAGATAGGATGGTAGCTGGATATTTGGATGGTGACAGGTATCTCTCCTGAACAGTCCTTGTAGTAGCATCTTGACCTGGATGGGGTGAGAGTCCCATACCTCTGTTCTTCTTACTCCTTATTAGCTCAGCTGGTTATAGTCCTATGTGACCACACGCATAATCCATCACTACATATTCTGTTAACCAATGTCTTGGTTAACAAGATGCAAGATATCTTAAATATCTTACTGATGTACAAAAGACTGCACTGCATGACCCCTTCTGCACTAATAATTTAAAATGCTTATTTACAAGTATTTTGACTGTGTCCTATTTGATAAACTCTGAAGCCAGAACCACTTAGTGTAGTTTTTGGAAAGAAGTGTCAGATTGTCCCACCAGGATTTTGAGTGATACTTTAGAATATATGAATTCAACAAGACCAAAGTTACCACTGGAAGGGTTTCTGCACCATATAGTTAAATACCTAATTGTGAAGCTGGCCAGGAGTCCAGTGTATCATCTGGTTCCAAGGGGCTCTATTATCTCCAGCAAGTTGATTGTCTTCCTTCTGATGACAACTAGCTGAGGACCTCCTGGGTCACCCCAAAATTAACAACTCAGGAGCGCAGGTTTCACACACAGGCAGAGTCCTGATATCCAGCTGCGCTGTGGTAGATGAGCAGATGGATGGATGAGCAGATGGATTTGTTTGATCTCCAGAAACATTCAAGGTCTGGATGTCAGTATCACTTAGAAAATGTCCATTCTCAGAACTTGAGAAATTCCTGTTTATCTCCAATGTTTTACTTTCTGTGGGCATTTTTGACTTTTTATCTTCTTTTCCAAGTGGGCTGTCAGGTTATAACAGGCATAAAACAAGTTCCAGTACTGCCCCATATCAGAACATTTCAAGGGCTCTGGGTATGCACAGGCACAGGTCATGGGCGGGAAATGGCAGTTGGGAAGTAACTAGTTTGCACATGGGCTGATTCTGAAAATGCAACAGCAGGTTTACTCAAGTCTTCTGCAGCTTTCACTTTCTCACAGCATCTACCACACACATCCTCTTACTAGAAGCAGGAATGGGGTTTCATAGAAGAAAAACACCACATTTAGGTGTTAGGTGTGCAAGAGTATATTCTGCTGCCAAAACAAGATTGTTCAGACTATTTGCACTGAAAGACGGTTCACATTTCCTAAAAGAAGTTTTACCCTGACAGAAGAAATGAAAATTCAAAACACAGTTTTCCAGCAGACTAAATTCAGCTTTGTAAGCCAAAAAACATCACACAATGACAGTCCACATACAGTGCATGCAACAAAGAAAAGAATGTGCTTTTACCTAGTATTTTGATTATTTCGAATATTCAGCTTTCCACACAAAACAATGACTGTTGAGCACATTTGCTGCCCAGTGGTGAAAAACCCAGCGCAGTCCTCTTAGTCAAGAATTGTAGCTACTCAGTAGTGCTGGGCTAGCAGTACAAAAGCTTGTAAGTCATATCTTCAGTTTGCAACAGGATCAGGAACTGAGACTGCAAAAATTTGCTCATCTTGCTAAATCTTTGCAAGTCTTGCCAGTTCGTCATTTGCTGTGCAGGGCCTCAAGAAATATAAGGCAACTAATTTGTGACAGGAGGAAACTTATTCATATGAAAGTTGACAGAAAATGTATTACCTTATTGTTCTCTACAACTACCTGAAAGTAGGATGGAGAGAGGTGGGGGTTGGTGTTTTCTCCCAAGTAACAAGCAATAGGACAAGAGGTAACACCTTCAAGCTGTGGCAGGGGAGGTTTAGATTAGAATCATAGAATAGTTAGGGTTGGAAAGGACCTTAAGATCATCAAGTTCCAACGCCCCTGCCATGGGTAGGGACACCTCCCACTAAACTACGCCACCCAAGGCTCTTTCCAACCTGGCCTTGAACACCACCAGGGGTGGAGCATTCACAGCTTCCCTGGGCAACCCATTCCAGTGCCTCACCACCCTCACAATAAAGAACTTCCTCCTTATATCCAATCTAAACTTCCCCTGTTTGAGTTTGAGCCCATTACCCCCTGTCCTATCACTATAGTCCCTAATGAAGAGTGTCTCCCCAGCATCCTTATAGCCCGCCTTCAGATACTGGAAGACTGCTATGAGGTCTCCACACAACTTGTCTTCTCCAGGCTCAATTGGAGATTAGGAAAAAATTCTTCACAGAGACCATGCTCAGGCTTTGGAGCAGGCTGCCCAGGGAAGTGGTGGAGTCACTGTCCATGGAAGTGTTCAGAAAACGTACAGACGAGGCCCTTAGTGATATGGTTTACTAGAGGTCTTGGCTGGGGTAACAGTTGGACTTGATAATCTTCAAGGTCTTTTCCAACCTAGCTGATTCTATGATCCTACTATTCTACTTATATTTACTGGAGGGGAAGTGTAGGCACCTTCTATTATTTGGAGGTAAATGGGTCTAGAATATATCAAGAGAATAAGTAGTGCCTATGTATCAGATATCATGAAATGAGAGCAATTAAGATCTAGACAATGGCAGAAAAAACAAAGGGACACCAGCATATGTCTGCAAGTGGTATACTCTTTCCCACAGTGGTGGCAAACTGAAGAGTCCAGAGAGGTCAGCAATGGAAGAGAGCTTGGAGTGTGATACCTGTTTGGTAGGTGGAATACCAGGCGGACTGAAAAGTTTATTTAAAATACTGCAGAACATCTACAAAACATAAGAATTTCATACAAATCAGTCTCAGTCAAGATCTTCAGTCTGAAGACCTCCCAAATGACAGAGTGGGACAAAATCTGGCATGCTTAGGGAAAACTGCAAAAATACTAAGGGAAGAGCTAGTTTTTAAAAACTCTCATTACCCTCCCTATTTTGAGAAAATATGTTTTCCAGATGAGTACCTGGAATTTCCATGAATATCATTCACATGCAACAAAAGTCATTAAAAATGTTTAAACATTATGCTGACTGTATTCAATAAGATGTGAGAATTACCTGCTCCTGGAGTGTTTCCTCTCCAGTGACTTCCTTTTTCTTTTCATTAAGCGCCACTATTGTTTTATTTTCTCAGTCCCAGGGAAAAGGTGTACAGAATTAAAGTGTTGGATGAAAAGCTTTCATTCTGGTAGGAGCTTAAGGGGAAGATTGTACAAACACTGGGAGAAAGTAGAAATAACTCATTTCCATTCATTTATTTCTAAATAACTGATTTCTGTGTCAACAGCTTACCAAAGCTGGATCAGAAGTTTTTCCTCAAGTGAATAATAACAAGAAAAGAATGAGATTTGAGGTGCCTGTTTAATTCTGAGCTAAGCTTTGACCCTTGCTTTAGATCAAGTAGCTTTTACATTAAAATAAAACAGAGGCTTGGCCCAAACATGTCAATGGAAAAGTCCTAGTTTTAGTCAGGCCTTAAAAGGACCATAATCTTACCAGTAATAGTCAAAAGAAGCTGCTGCTTTTTTTCTGTCTTATTAACTTTTTTTATAAACATCATTTTCACTTGAAAGTTTCCTTCTGTCCTTTTAGTAATAACTATAAAGACCTCCAGTATAACATTTGCAGCATATAAACAAGCAAACAGTGAAACTGAGAAGATTTATTCTTCTGTTTTCAAATTACCAGCACGTCACCTTAAAGACATCTCCCAGACTTACCGGCTGTCAGGAAAGAGCTGTGACTCTGCTCATAAATCAGTGCAGAAATTAGTAACAATATGTAGTATTAGAGTTGGTATGAACACTGTTTCTGCCAGGTAGGCGCTCTTGATGGTCCCGCAGACCTCAATCCATCAGCAGAAGACCCAGAATCCTCACACTAGCAGGATATCTGGAAGGTTGTGACATATCACTTACACTGCTTCTTTTCTGTTAGACCAACAGGAAAAGGCTACAGATGTGTCTCAAATACGTATATTTCAAAAAAGGGAGAAGAGTCAGCAGACAGCAACCTAACCCAAGATTTACAAAAGGTGAAGGAAACATGAATTGAGGCAAAGGTTTAGATCACTGTAGCTTGTATTTCATATGGGATGTAAAAGATCTGTCTAAAACCTGCTTTGCTGTTACCAGCCAGGAGGCACCCAAAAGATGCAGACATTATCCCTTATTCTTGTACTTCACACAGGTACCCTGGCAAGACCATATGAACACATGCATCTTGGCACTTGTGTGAGCCTGAGAGGCTCAAATCAAACTATTGACAGATTTTGTATAAAAAAAGTAAAAATCAGCTTCCTCTTCCTTAAGAACATGCACTAAATTCTGTGACACTAATCTTGTACTAAAGTCTTGATCATGGAAGGGAAAAATGCACAGCATCTTGTAGAGGTAAAAGCAGCCAAGGGATTATTGTGATAAGGACAGTCTTACACTGGTTAGCATAAATCATAGAAACTCAAACCTCAAAATACCAGGCACAGGCAATCAGGGGAGCAAAACCATGGCATCAGCTAAAGCTGTCAGGGCCCTGGCCTAGAAATAAAAGGCAAAAATCTTTTCCTTCCAATAATATGAATCACTGTGAGACAAAACAAGATGGAGAAAGAAGCACCGTCACTCTGCAGAAAAAAAGCCATGCACAGTTTGCCTCAGACAAGAAAAGCTACTTGGCTATAGAGCTGATTAGTGTCTTGAAGGCCACCCCACATCAGTGGCACTTCCATTAGGTCTGAGCAAGAAGCTCCACCTTCTTGCTCCTCTGGTGTTAATGCCCAGATCTGAAGACCAACGACAAGAGGACAATGTGTGATATAGGAGGAAGCAGGGCATGGAAATACCGAGCAACTCTCCCCAAATCCAGAGCCAAATTTAAAAGATAAAAATTAAAAATAAAAATAAAAATAAAAATA
>WYDI02021066.1:0-39294 GCA_009867235.2 Psittacus erithacus | reverse complement strand
TATTATTGGTGGTAGCAGCAGTGGTTTGTGTTCTACCTTAGTTACTGGGCTGCTTTTATCTCAGCCCGTGGGAGTTACGTTCTTTTAATTCTCCTCCCCATCCCTCTGAGAGCAGGGGTGAGGAAGCAGGGGGGAGTGAGAGAGCGGCTGCATGGTTCTGAGTTACCAGCTGGGCTTAAACTACGACAATGTGCAGTAGGAATAGGCTACTCTTCTGCAAAAACATATAGTTCTGTTGTTACTTGTTTTATTAATATTATATATATAAATGTCCTTTCCAAATGGATTTAACTGAAGCCTTTTTTTTTCTTGGTGACTGGCTTTCCGCAGTTAGTTCCTTGCAACACTGCTGCCAACAATTTAATTTTTAGTGCACTTGCATTACATTTTTTTGCAGCTTCTATTAAAACAAAATGCATAACTGATTCTGCTATACACAGATTGAGGAAGCAAAAATGTCTTTTCTAGCCTGCCCTGACTCAGATTGTAGGACTGCAGATCTGCTGAAATCCACTGCCTCTGACATGCCATGAAAATAAGGCATGGGTATTCCATGTTCTAGTCAGTAACATGCATCTCATGCCATTCGAGACCTCTGGTCAATATATCCATTTTAAGAGGGAAAAAAAAAAGAAAAACAACAGCAACAGAAAAAGGCACTACACTGCCTGAAGTAACAGTCCTGAACTTTAACTTTTTAAGGTTTTCCATACACTTATTGTGTTATAAGCTGAAATTTATGGAATTGTTAATGCAGATAGTATTCTGACTAGTTCTTTAAAAATACCTGAGCATTTTGAATTTATAGCATGCATGCACAGCTTGGGCTTCTTTTGTTTGGGTTTGTATTGTTGGTGTATGCTAAATTAGATTTAAATTGTTACCCATGTGGAAAGAGAGGAAAGCACAGTGTGGTGGTGTACCACCTTTAGTCATAAGAGATAATTTACATGCTGTACATTAAAAATCTCCCTATTGCCTCGGGAGGAAACAGGTCGAACCAGCATTCAGTTGTGTTTCATCAGCAGCCTACTCAGTTTGTGCAGGAAGAGCCAAGGTGGCGCATGGGAGAAGCTAAAGGAGATGACAGAGGAAGCCTACAGTTGTTTAGGACTGCATGTATTCTACATGTATCACTATATGACCCAGCTATGGCTGGAAGGAAGCTAGTCAGTTCATTTTATATTCAGTATTGCCAGCAGGAGGGGTTGTGAGAGGGGACAAAGATAATTTGTCTTTTATTTGATCCTCATTTTGATTGTTAAGCAAATGGGTACATGCAGTAGAATGGGAAGTATCTTGCTGCTTGATGGTGACCCCAGCTGCAAGCTGCATACCTTCAGTCTGCCCAAAGGGATGCCTCAGCAAAGAAGTTCTAATATTTTTCCTAAAATATTTGTTGTGAATACAACAGATTCACAGTCGGAGAGTGAGGCCTCTCCTGAGAAACGGCCACGGCTACTGGATGACAGTAATGACAGGCCTGAAGAAACCAGTCGATCCAAACAGAAGAGTAGACGCCGATGCTTCCAGTGCCAAACAAAACTGGAGCTAGTACAGCAGGAACTGGGATCATGTCGTTGTGGTGAGTACTGCTTATCAGTAGTGTCTGGCTTTCTAATGCAGCCATGCTCGGATCCGTATCAGAGGTAGAAATATAGAGAACACTTACATTTTTTTTTAATCTTTCAAAGATAACTTTAAACAGAAGCCATAGCTTCCACTGGTGGCAGAAAGTTATAATTAGTTCCTGTCTAATTTCCCCTTTAAAACTTTGGCCTTGATGTACTGCCTCAAGAGAGCTCAGATGTTAATGAATTTAGCTTCAGAAGTCCCTGCAAGGCAGGAGAGCATCATACCCACTTGACAGGAGAAGAAACACAAAGCACGTCAAAATACGCAGATGACAAGGTTTTCACAGAGCTTTAAGAAACATAGGTCAGCATCTACATTCTGCATTTTATAATTACGTTATTATTAAAAAGTTTCAGCAGAAACCCACTCTTAACTGAAAACGCTTTCGTGTATTTAGGTCTTGAGGGGGAAGACTTGAGACTTTTCCATAATACTTAGTCGTCCACCCTGGCTTTTCCAAAATTGATGACACTGTTCAGCTAATTGAATTGAGGATGATAATCTCATGCAGAAAGCTAATTTGGGGTTTCATATTACATGCAAATAATCTTTCTGAAACAATAATTAATGTGACTGGATTCCAGAGGAGATGCTCTCTCCTTCAAGGAAAAATTGTGTTTGTAACTGGTTTAAATGTGCTTGTCAGACCCAGCGAGAATGCACAGGGTAGTTTCACCTGCTAATTATTTTTACATATAGTCATGTATTGCAAGCTTATGCTTATGCTCTCTGACCATACTTGCATTGATACATACAGAGAAATTTGTTTAGTTACTTCATTGTGTCCCAGCAGGGGGATAATTTCCAAAGGATTTGCATAGACGATAAGTGCAATTCACATTGCACCTGTGAATTGGAGGATATTGTACTAAAATGTTTTCTGGATAGAAGGCATGTCTTTCAGAGCATCAGTGGGGAGAGGAAGGATTAGCTAAGCTAGTTACAAAGACCCAGTTAAATGAGGCAGACCTCATTTATATATAGGGTATAAATAAGTTCTAAATAATAAGTAAAGAGAAAGCGATAGAAAGCGGCAAAGATTCCGTGTTATCCTTTGTTCTTTTTCTTCACTCTCTCTCTGTCTTCAGCCTTTAGGGATTACTTTTGTGTTGTGCTCCTGTGGACATGAGACAAGCTTTGTTTCAGGTATTGGGGAACTGCTGTAGAACTAACATACGTTCTCTCTGAAGCCACCAAACATGAAAACAAAAGCTGTAATGTAGAAATTCTTTTTATGGAAATCCTGTGTCTGGATACTTTGAAGTATCCAGTAGCGTTTGTACCAAACTAAAGAAATTCAGCACTGTCAGTGATGTAGTTTGGCATGGCCTTTCCTGCTCAGCGTGGTAGGGGCAGGAGTTTCTGCTCCTAGTATTCTGTTGTCACATATTAGATGTCTTGAGGCTGCTTACAGGGACCTGGCTGAGATACAAGAATCCTCCCTAATATTGGGAACAAGAAAGTTGTACAGGTTTGGGAAAAATTGAAGAAAAGCTGATTTAGAGATTATGTTCTGTCATTAATCTTTCCTGCATTCTGCAGAACTGGAGCTATGTAAGAGCACTGAAGTTGAAGACAACCTTGTAAAAGTCCTTCCATTGATTAGCAATGTTTTTCAAATTATAAAATCAGACCTGTTTTTGATTTGGTTTTTTGTTGTTTTTTTTTTTTTCCTAAATTGGATGACAAATGTGATTCCTCTCAAATTTTCTTGAGGTAGTTCCACAGTTCAACACTGTTCCAATATGAATGTTGTAGAACTTGTTCTTCGACTTGTTTTCACTGGATATATACAGCTTTATAGAAATAATTGTTAAAAGTCATAAAATGTGTTAATAAAACATGAATAGGAAACAAAAAATTCTGAGTTCCTCAGCGGTAAGTGAGGAAAAGAAAATTTACTTTCCTACATTATATATTACACCCTATATAGTTTAAAGTACATATAATAAACATTTTATCCCACACATTTAGAAGAGAAGGGCTGAAAAGACTGGATCTTGGTTTATCTGTGCAGCTATAACTTTTAATTAATACTGTATTCAGTAGGTATGTGTTTCGTGTAATGGAATGCTCTCCTGTGATGTGAAAGTAAGCATACCCTGCTCTACTTAGGTATAAAGTTAATAAGTAAACAAAATCCTACCACTGAGCAACACAAGTCATCTCAGCTTCACATCACCTAAGCTGCTTTACCAGTACCCATCAGCTTTTGTCATTTTACAGAGCTGCTTTGGACACCATTCTCAGTAACGTTGCCCTGCTGTCTGTAAAACTAGGTTGCTGTAGGTCATGAATGACAAGCCAGCTCAGAAACCCTGGGGAGAGGGTGAAGGAAAACAGGCCAGAATAAATGTGTTAAAATTCTCATTAACATGTTTTCTAAATCCATGTGTGATCCAGTTATCCTTTTGTCGTAATGTGAAGCACTGGTAATGATGTGTATTTAACTGAAAGAGCTGGAAATACAGTTAACTGGTATAAAACAAGCCTGTATATCCTTCAGAAGTAATGGCCAAGGTAGAACATTTTTTGATCTGGACTTTCTGCCACTGCTGTTAAATTCTTGGCATCGTATTTCTTAACTGAAGCAATGGAAAAAAAGTGGAAAACCCCCTCAACTTTAAGCATTAAAATGAATGCTGATAGTCAGAATCAATAAAAAGGCAGACACGAGCTTTAGAAGGACAAGTGTGTGTGTTTTGCTTGGAGGTAAGGAAAAAGGATTAACCACAGAAATATTATGTTGTTCCAAAGCTGTGTCTGAAACACTGTTGTTAAAATCTAGACTAACTCCACATAATAGCAATTTTATTGTTTGCTAGTACACATCATCTTGCCTCAATGTTAAAAGAACTGGAAATCATCTCCTTTTGTTCTGGTGACTCTTCCAGTGGGATTTTTAGAGAGACATCGTAGGAAGAGAAATTTATACCTGCTGGACAACATTTTAATGTAGATATACCTGCAAATATTACTCCAGCATAGCTTGGACTTGACGAGCAGGGCACACCTTTTTAAAAGGGGACAGAGTAGTCTACTTCTTTATCCCAAATTCAGAGATATTTGGGAGAGACTGCTGTGTTGGCTCTGTTGTCTCCTGTAGGACCTGTCCTAGAGAGGTGTAGAGGGTGATGCTGCTGAGCTTGTTCCTTTGACGGTACATGGAATTTTAGACAGATCTGACAGTGTTGCAGGTCTTTGTCATGAAGGAAGACAATTCATCAGAAATTGAAAAACAAAAAAAAAGCAGCAAGGGTTCTTCAAATTCAAACACTTTGAACACAAAAATTTTTCAGATGTAGAAAATGTGTTTATTTTCATACACACACACACACACACACTCTCTCAAGATCTTTTTTCGTTCTGCTTCTGCTCCATACAAGTTATTAACTGCTGACAAGAAATTCACATCTCATAAATAATGTTTTAAGAGCCATTGCTATATAAATTGAATGTGTTATGAATTGTGATGGGCCTTTTTCTAGCATTCTGTGCCTGGAGCAGGAAGAACAGAGGATGTCATTTTCATTAATTTCTAATGCGATGCCAATTAAAGCCAAGGAAGGAACTCGGAAGAGAAGAGTCACAGAGCTCCCCTGAATCCTGTGCCCTGGGGCTGTCAAACAGGCATGCTGCCAAGCCTCCTCTGAAAGTTCCAGTAAATTACAAACTCATCCAGAGCACATACAGACAAATTCAGCTTCTCTTTGATCTTCAAAAGAGCAATTTGTAAGACGAGTTCTGAGCCTTTTCACACAGCGAACTGGGAGAAGTGATAGGACTTGTTAATTGCTGATGCACTTTGCAAGCTTCAGTGAGAAAGAGAAATTTTAAAATGAATTCCCATTTTGTGCCTCTGACTGGATAACCTTTAAATCAATGCTGCTAGAACAAAACCATCTTCCTGTGAAGCGTTTCTAGATGACAGTTACACTAGGCATGTTTTCCAGGCAGCGATGTTCTCTGCTTTTGGGTGGGCCTTTCAACAGTTTAGTGTCTTCTGATGGATAATGGTTGTATTGAAATAATGTATTTATTTAATATTAGATTTAGTAGGCAGTTATATAATCAAGAACTTACAGGAATCTTATTCTTCAAGTTACATTCTATTACAGTATTTCTGCTGGAAGTGCAAGCAGTCCAAAATCAATCGCCAATGATCCTAGATCTGAAAACTATGTTGTCAGTTCAGTGATGGGATAAACAGGTGGTACCACAGCCTTGTTTAAAATGAGGAGGAGTGAATTTATGAGTGACAGCAGCTATATAACATAAGAGTTCTGGAAGGGTGTTATAGAAAAAGACAGGTTGATTATTTGCAAATAACATGGTAAATTTATGGGCCTTGTCCTACTCTACTTAATAGCAATATGCATCTTGTCAAGTTGTGCATTTTTAAAAGACAATGAACTTTAAACTTCTAACCCATAGAAATCATTTGCACAGAAAGGATAGCTTACTTTTGTGGCAGAGGCTTAGTATTTTACAGCAAGTAGCTCTGGTATCACTTGCTGTGTAAAGACAACACATGGAAGTCTGCAGTGTTCTTTAAATATTGTTGGAATTGCATAAGGTGTATGAGGATATTCTAGAGGATCAGTAAAGGAATTTCTTGCATGTCATGTTAGATACAGTCCCAGTCAGAAATTAAAAATCAGTACAGTGTACCAGCTCTTCAGTACCTGTTATGTAGAAAAGTTTGTCATTTGTAGGCAACATCCTAATGGACATGTCTGTAGCTTGAAGTCCATCTATCCAGAACTCTTGACAATCAGTGGGGTGGCCAAGATAGTAGGCCCTGGAAGTAAGTCAAGCCTTAGTTTTCAGTAGCAGTGCTTTAGAAAGATGTTGCTGATTTGTTTGTGTGCTTCTCAGATAGGAATCTCAAGATTTTCATGTTCTTCGGCCACAGTAGATGCTTAATAGGATGGGAAGATGTCGAAACCTTCCAGTTTGATCAGACTTAGCAAACTAACTGCTCAGTTGTTGTGCAAGCTGATCAAACCCTCGTTAGCCCTATTTCTTGCCTGTGTGAACAAGAAAGATTTTCTGGGAGTTTTACTGGCCAAGGTTCTGTTGTAAAAAGTTATAACTTCCCACAATACAGGCTGACTTGAACAGTTCTGTGTTCACCACTGCTCTTGGAGGGGTCTCTGCAGTAGATACTTACCTCAGGCATGGGCGAAGGCAAAACATGTTGGTTTGCTATTTTTATTTGTGAGATGTTGGCAAGTATTGGTGTTTGTCTCTTTCTGGATTTGAAGGGATGCATGTTCACAAGTGGCTTCTACAGCAGTAAGACTTTGAGTCAGGAAATGAGAGTCTCACTTTGCTGATTAGCCAGAGTGCTGCCTTGCTGTGCTGAATGTGTGGAATGATGGCTCAGTACACTGTTGGGGTACATCACAGACTCCTCCTTTATAAGGGCATAACTTTCCTTCCTGTCTAGCTAGAAATTTTATGTGGATATAACTTTATGCACATAGATCGCTGTTCATTGCTCATTGTGATTTAGAGCTAACTACTAAAACACGCCTCTAGAAAAAGGACAGATTTTAGTCTTCACAGTATACAATGTGCTGGGTGTCTCTGTGGTGGTGTTGAATGTGACTTTAATGCAAACTGGATAAATCTCATGGTAAACTTGTATTAGAACTTGGTGAAATGCCTCATCAAGATGTGATCAAAGTGGGTAAGATTGTCTTGATAAAATGGTCACTTGAAAAAAGTAGTTCAAAGGAAAGCTGACCTTAAGGTGATGAGGGAATAAACCCACAGGGAATACATTTATCTTGCACTAGAGCAACATTAACAACAAACTGGCATTGCATCTCTTACAAAATTCCCTATCAAATCCTAAACCAACTCCTGACTTAAGTCTGGTGCATTCTAAAGATAATTTGGTGCTTGCCAAATTATCTGTCTCTATATAATTAACAATGGAAAGGACTTTTAAAACATTGATGAGTAAAGGAGATCCAACCACTGTGAGAAAGCATTATAAACAAGTTGTAAAAATCTTTACTTTTAGCAGGGACAGGAGCAAAACTTTTTTGAAATATTTGGCAAACATGCCTTCTAAAGCACTTCAGAAACTCTTCTCGCATCTACATATGCGTGTATATATATACACACACGCACAAACTCATAAGCATAGCTAAGTAGTATAAAACAGAGAGTTTTCTAGGATGTTACTTTGCTTATTTTAATACATTCCTGTTTTTAATTTAATTCTGTATAAATCTATAACAATCTGGTGAAATTCTTTTCTTGGGATTTTTTTAAGTGTCCATCACTTCTGGTCTTCTGCTAAGCCGAGGGGTAAGAGGAAAAAAGAACTGACTCATATCAAGCATTTTTGGTAGCCACCAGAAACAAAATGTGGCCCCACAAAAGAGGCTGTACCTTTTCTACAGATAACTGTAGACAGATAAGTCTCACTGTAATACAGTGGTAAAACAAGTGGAAGAAAAACAACTGCAGATTCTTAACTTGTGTAACAGAGCTGCTTATTCATAAACACAGGAGATGAGGCATTTGTTTGGATTGTGCCAAAATAAATTTGGAATGATTTGACTTACTCAGTTAATTTAGAAATTATCTTCAGAAGGACAGGAAGAAACAAACTTGGAATAGATAAGGAGTGGAAAATAAAAGCTCTTGACAACTGCACAGTCTTCGTAAAAAGCAGTCCAGCGTGTATTGACACTAATGTTTCTCTCAAATCTTGGTAAAATTTTAAATTGCGGTTCCATTTCCATGGAACCTGTTCCTCTGGAGAAGAATTTGTAATGGTGCTGATCAGTTCACTTTCTAGATGGATAAGGTTTTTCTGGTACAAACTAAAATGCCTTCAAGACATGAATATATGTTGGTATAACATATGTACTTCTATTGATTAACATTAAATATGTGCACTGCTTCTGGAGATTGAGTCAACCAGTTCAAGAAGAGGTATTAAAAGAAAAATAAATCCTATTAGCAACTGGTTGCATACTGTAATTCTGGCAAGTTTTCCTGCCAGGCCTTATGATGTACCGTATTCAGCTGTTTCCTGTTGACTGTTGTCCTAAGAAAGTTGCTCCCAGAACAGGTCTTTTGCCTCAGGCATTCAGCCATTCCAGTAATGCCTGCAGCTTAGCTTACAAGCTTACAGTCCTGTAAGTGTTAAAAAAGAAAAATTATTGAAGATTGACTTCAAACTGAAAGGAGTTTTTGTTTTGTTTTATAAGGGTTTTATCCCAATACTATAATTTGATAGGGAATATGCGCTGTTAACTAGTGTTGGTCTGCCCGACTAGTATGTATTCTGAAAATTCTAGAAATTAAAAGCAGTTGACTAACTGGTGACTCACGGGTTTCAAGGGTAGGACCCAGAAAAAAACACTTTAGTGCCTAGGCTTTAGAAAATCTGTCCACAGCTTTGAAAGTGTAAATGGAGTTCATGGTCTGCTTATAATTGGGAATCATGAAACAGTTTGAAAAGGCTCTAGTATACTCCCCCAGTTTGTTCAACTAATGTGACTTTCTTACAGCATGTGCTGATTCTGATTTCCTCCACTATGCTACTTAAAGTTATGCAGCAGGCGATTCTCCTGATTCAGTGATGTATAGTGCGCCTGTTAGTTACCCTCTTCAGTCCCAATCAGTACATGTTATTGAAATGGTCAGTTGGTCTCTGAAGTCCTCGAGTTCTCCTTGAGTTTTATTTAAACAAGTCAGCATGTTCCTTTTAAAAACAAACCAAAAAAAAGAAGTTTTATTTTTACACTACTGATGTGGTAAACCCTTCAGGTTCTCTACTACAGCATGAGTGAAAAAATAAGTATTTTGTTGGTGTGCCATATTAGGTCTCTTCTTTCATACGTACCTGTACTCTGGTTAAGGAAGAAAGAAGAATATGCTGTAAGAAAGCCACATTAGTTGAACAGTTGAAAATGCAGTTCTCTTGTCTTGCATACACAAGAGATGCATGCCCTAGCTAAGACTATCTTATTTCTAATTCTGTCTCTTTCAATACCTTTTGGGAAGAAATTTGCTCTTTGAATCTTTTTTTTTTCTTATCAAAAAATGAAAATAATAGCTGCCTACCTGCCTGATGTTCAAGGAAACATTTTTGAAGGTTAAAAAAGCTCTACCTTTACTAATCAAAGTTCTTTCTTTACAGTGTTCTTATTTATCCAGTCTCACAGGATTTGATTTGAAATCAAAATGTTACAGCTTCTCCAGGGCTGTGTGCTTACAAAGCTCCTGCTGGTTGGCAGAGGGCTGGAGCAGTTCGTTCTCAGGAGAGGTACTGCCTAGATATTGCCTTCTCCATCAAAGTGAATCAAACACATTTGTCCATATGTTAACAAATAGCTTTGCAAGTATGTACTTATTTTACTAATATGCTTGATGTTTGAAGTAAACAGAGAAGGCCCAAAACCATGGCATAATAATCAGACAAATCCCAGAGGAACATTATGAGTTAGGTAAACTGATCATCAGGTAAAGCTTAGGTAGGGTGGAATGATGCCCAGTAAATTTTGTTGGTGAAAATATAAATTCTTCATAGGAAGAACTAGAGGAAAAACATCACACTGATGCTGCATCAGAACTGGGAGGACAAAACGGATATGGAAAGGAATTGTCAAAATTTACCTCAAAAAGTCAGGATTTTTTTCCAGGAACTACAGCTGGTTTACACACACACACACAGACTAAAGGGGAAGGATGGAAGTGTAGGTTTAAGTGTTTATTTTCCTTTATGGTATAAATATGGGAGAAATAGAGCTCTGAATGGAGCTCAGTTTCCCTCTGGTTAGAAGAATTACTCTTGACAGAGATTGCAAGAGGTCACAGGAATAGAAAGCTTGCATGGAGCAGAATGTGTAATCTAAGAGACCATGGACATAAGGTGTAAATAGGGGATAATGATGTAAAATAAATTTCATTTAGGTTTAAGAGAGCTGCTTCTCTCCAGTGATTTGACCAGCAAGCCTAGCTGATGTCAGACTGTGGATCAATACAGTGCAACCTCTAGAAAGCTATTTAAACCCAAGACATAAATAATATGATTCAGGAAATATACTGAAAGGCAAACTTGGAATCATATTCAGCATGTGGCGATTCAAAGTCAAAATACGTGCAGGATTGAGGAGGACAGAATTAATACAGCACGTACAGTATGTTGGTATAGACTTTCATTATTCATTCCAGTTCTTTATTAGTAGCTTTATCTTTCATGCATTTTCATTGGGCTGAACAAAATGATACACATACATTATTGAATCACTCGGTATTGCTTGCTATTTTAATTAAGTTAGTGAGTACACATGGGCTTTTAATTAAATCCTCAGCTTTTGGCAGAAGTGTATCAGCTCAGATGGCCTTGGTGTAGAGAGAATTCTAGAAGTATTAATACCTTGCTTTTTAAAAAATGTCAAACACTGCGCAAGGCCCTGCAGTGGTGTTAGGACAGCTCGCTCATCCACCTGCCCTTTCTCAAGAGACTCTTTCTAAGATTTCACACTACTCAAATCTAAATGGCCTGGGTAGGAAACAAACACTCCTTTATATGCTGGTATAGCCTATGAAGAACCTGATTTTATAGTGTTACCTGTTATGGTTTATTTCTACTTTATTAGGTGTCTGTTCTTGGACACTACATTTTTGGCATAATTCTGCTTTCTTACAGCATGTCCTGTCCTTTGGATTCATTCTCTTGCATCCTACAGGATACAACCTTGTAAAACTAAGACCAATATGGGAGATGCAGTGTTGTTTCAGTATATTCTCAGCCCTGCAAATGTGGCAGTGAACGTTTCTTTTACAAATGTAGCAGTGATTTTAATTTCTCCTGAATATAACATTGCAAGATCACATGATTATTCAAAAAAGCAAACATTTTCACCTACCTAAAGTCTAAATTTTTCCCTTTGAACCTAGCTTTTGCTCTCCCTCAAGTTGGTTGCACACTGGTGTTCACTCTCTGGCACCACTATTCATGCTGCAAGTTGCTGGGAGCAAAATTGGTTGAGTGGTTTTGGTTGTGGGTTTTTGTGGCTTTTTTAGTCTCTTGTTAAATTAACTTTTGTTTCAGTTATATTAAAAAAGCATGTGACATTAAAATGTTAATTTCTGTGAAGGTGCATCTATAAGCATAGATGAACTGGGATCATACCGCAGTTCCACAGGTGTTTCGCCAGTTGTGCTAGCTGGTAAGTAAGCTTGTAGTGTTTCAGCTACTACTCTTGCCTGACTGCTGTGGGCTACAACTTATGAGGACAGTGTATAAAGTTGGAAGGGGAGTCTACATACGAAACGTGTAGGTTAGTGACTTCTGAGGTATAAAGCAGCTTAAAAGTGAGTATGGATTGCATGCCGTGTCCATGGGAGTAATCATGTACCTGGGTTGCTGCATTAGACTGTCTCTGGTAGATGTTGGCCTTAATTCTTGGATCCATAGTGGGGTGAAGAAGCTGTGATGAACTCTTATGTGTCTGTGTTCTGTACAGCAAGAAAATTATTTGGTCCAAACCGGAAGATTTAGCCACATTTATTTTGTGGTACATGGCGGAACTGTGGTATGATCCTGACTGAGACCTGCAGTACTTTGTAAGGCCTGGACCACAGCAAATTTTGAATGCTTCTACAACTTTTATTTTTTTTTTTTATTGTTGTTACAAAGCAATTAAGTTTGCTGTTTGTGTCACTTTGTTCAGTGCAGGCTCTTTGAAATTCAGAAATAATTTCCTGAAAACCTCAGTTCTGCTCCTGAAGAGGCTCCCTCCTTTTGTGGAGTTGATATCTACTAGAGCAGAACAGGACGTGAATCTAGGATACTGCCATATCTTAATTCTTAATTTTTTTCCCATTCCAAATACACTGTCTTCAAAGAAACAGGTGGAAAATGTTTCTTCTGAGTTCTCCTTAGTTCTAAAGTCAAGGAGTAGAGTAGTGTCTTACATAGAACCTCCTTGAGGATTGTTGATTCAAAAAAAACCCCTAAAAAATCAGTATGTGCTCTGCCCTCAAGTGATACAAATTCTGTGTTCAAAATTTGTGTCACATTTAATGTAGGAAAAAACAGTTTGGCAGCTTTCTGTGCAAGTAGTAAGATAAATAGCAAAGTGAATATGAAATAGGGATAGCACAAATAGGGATAAAACGTAGTTTGTTTGCAGAGTCTCCACAGTGCAAAACCATATCTCTTTTGTGCTCCCTAAAAGAGCTTCTCAGGCTTATGATCTTCAAGAAAATAGAGAGAAGACCCTTTGAAGCACAGATTATACATGACTGAACTTGGAAATACAAAGTCTTTGCCTTGCAGTCTAAAGAATTCTTGCAGACTCTTTTAACCATAAGTGTTCAGTGGCTGCTACAGGATTAAGATGGCATCATCTGTATTTTGTATACAACTTTTTCCATTCATTTCCTGGGCAGTTTTTTTCACTAATAGGTTTTTTTGTCTCTAATACCTGCTCATACATTCTGCTTTCCACTGTTTGTGGTAGACAGCAAAGTACAGCATGAAAAGAAAAATATCGTTGTTCCCTTCTTTTCTCCTAAGCATAAACCCAATAGTAGAGTTACAGAATGAATCTGCAGCATCTCTGAAGCATCCTGAGTCTCAGACATAAAATTTTATGTAGCGTCAGAGATGTCACAGAGCTGTGTGTTCCTAGCATGAAACCTGAGATTCTGACTGATTTAAGAGCAGGCTGGAAGTCCCAAGGGCACGTCCAGTCCTGGGAACAGGTTAGCAGATTAAAATAAACATTCCAATGTGTCTTATACCACTGTTTTTCGTTTCGTCTTTTTGATTCAGTTATTGGTCATTTTAGTAGTCTAAGTAAGTTTAGACAATCTATATAAAGAAGAAAATATTGAAGGGCAAGTTGCAGTGACCACAGCAAATGACTAGAAAAATAAGTTAATAAGAAAAGTATGTTTCTTCCTACTGCGTATTTTGTGAATCTATTGCAACTGTGCTGTTTGTGAGAGAACATAGAACTGAAATGCCTTGAGAGGGCAACTTCTAAGATACTGTACATTAACATTTAGATGCTTCTAAGTTTGAGCACTTAGAGGTTAACATTCCCCATCCACTCTTCTTGGAATGGAAATGATAGAAAGACTGTCTCAGCTACATTTTTTTGGGTTTTAATAAATAGACCTATTTGGTTAAAAAGCTTCACCATAATGTGGTTTACTCCTCTTTCCCCCTGGGAATAAATGACAAGATTTCTAGCCAAGTTATTCCAAACTACTTAGCATTTATTCAAAGTTGATGACATTTTGCAAAGCTGAAAAGGGGAAACAGGAAAATAGTTTAGCTCGCTTATTTCCAAAAGCTTGTTGTTCAGCTTGTTGGGATTTGGTTTGGTTTTATAGAAGATGTCAATAAAACTGAATGTTCCCTGAGTTATGTTATGAAAGCTGACCAA
This sequence comes from Psittacus erithacus, assembly GCA_009867235.2. Classification (NCBI taxonomy): domain Eukaryota; kingdom Metazoa; phylum Chordata; class Aves; order Psittaciformes; family Psittacidae; genus Psittacus; species Psittacus erithacus. Next base: position 25,225 of record WYDI02021066.1, on the reverse strand, counting down.
TGCCAATGCAGAGCATTCCCCACAGCAGAGAGAGAAGAGATAATTAGAGTTTATGCAAGACTGGAGTTGTCTAGAGGAAGAATGATGCAAGATATCAGCACACTAGAATACTTGTACAGCAAAATAGCAGTGCATGTAAGGTGCACTGGAAGTTTTGCTAGGCTGGACTATAGTCCTTCCATTGCGGGATGTTATTTTTGAACAATATCCAAAATACCAGGGGAGCAAGCTGATTGATTATATTGAAATCCAGAGAGCAAGTATTTTCTGAGGTACTCGATGTACAAGTCTTTAGGATCTTGCTTTGTATCTTGATAGCTGTTTGTTCTACTCTTTATGTTCATTTCTTCCTATATCATGTCTTGAAAAAATATGTCCCTTCCACATTTTTTCAATAGCTTTGTTGTTAGTATCATTTACCACACATTTACGTTATCTTCACAGTTGGAAGGGATGGAGGAGATGCACAAGTGTAGTTTTGGGGATCACTAGATACTTTTGGTGAATGATGTCCAATTACTCTGAACAGTGCTGCAGCAGCACATTATCATGACATGAGCTGATCTTCTCTGCTGGCTAATCTGCCTGCTTGTGCTGTGTTGTATGATGTTTTGTAGATACATTCACTTTTTAAAGATATGTTGAAGTCTGTTCTTGCACAGAAATCTGTATATAAACTCACACATACCTTGTTTAGTAATACACCTTTGGGGGAGAATCTTTGCAGCACCTTCATCTCTTAAGGTTACAAGGTATTGTTAAGTTCTGTTTGAACCTCTGTTGATTAGCATTTCAAATTAGCCAGAAAGGTAAAATTTCTTGTGAAGTACGTGAAGAAGTCAAAGTGCACAGAACAAAATTCTGCACAGGGACAAGTGTATGTCATTATCAAGGCTACTTTGAATAGGCTTGGTATAGGGGATCAATGCAAACACAAATTGTTTATTAAATAAAATTAAAAATCTGGAAGTGGCAGAAGCTGGGAATCCTGGCAATTTTGCCAGAATGAAAATGATAAATAGCAGTACTAGTGGACAGGTAAGATGATTCTAAAGCGTCAGAAGCTCTGATTTTGTATGGTAATATTGACTTCACTTTCTTTTATCTACCAATGGGAGCATTGCATGTATCAGGAGAGGTTGCTGCAATATATAAAGCTAAACTTTTAGAGCAGTTCATGCATGCAATGAAAACATAATTATCTAGCTTGAACAATTAAGATGATTGATAGTACTTGGTAATGAAGGGCTTCGTCTTTTCATTTTAACAATGATATTTGAACGGCTTAGCTTTAGAAATGCAGAAATCTTATCTCTGCATAAACAAGGTTCAGTTTTCATATGACATGTTCATTGTATGGCAAAGTCCAGACGTGCTCCCTATTCTTAAAAAACAAAAGTATGAATACGTTGACTATCAGGGTAATTGTGGCAACATGCAACTGCTTTTTAGATAATATACATCAAGATGTTTCAAATAGGGAAACTTTTGAAAGTTTTTAAGTCACTTTTCAAAGCGTGTTCACAAACAAACTAAACAAATCTGTCATCTTTTAGCAGCTTTCTGAATGTCTTATCTATCAGGACCAGAATCTCAGAGTGGGAGAAAAGGGAGCTTCCTTTCTATCACAGTGCAATTCACGTAATAGGGATCATTATATTTATTATATATTTTAAGTAACAATGTGATGTTCTCCAGCAGTACATCAGAGGAGTCTGGGACTCCATGCCTGCCCAAGGACATCCGCTGGAGCAGTCCCACCTGTGCCACTGTGCTTTCTCATCAGTAGTTTGCAGTAATCCAATTGTTGGGCATTTGCGCCATGTTCCAGAAAGTCATGGAACCGCATGGACCACTTCCTGTTAACAAAGAGGCAGAAAGAAATTTTTTTAAAAACGGGTATCCTCCAAAATCACAATTTGGCTTTTGAGTTGTGGATTATTATGCCATTTAGTTGTATTGTTTCTGATGCTTCATATACCATTTTATTGGTACTTTAGTAGCTTACTGGTTTCAGAATTTTGAGACAAAGTTAAGAATTAAATGTAGGTTTTAGCTATAATATTTGCTTATTGTCATTCCATACTCCCATCTATCCAGTGCTCTTGAATGTAATGATAAGGAAAATCCAGTTGTTTTTTCATCATCACCCACACACAGCAACATGTACTTCTGTGGTATTTTCTGGTCTTGAAAATGGAATATTGTTTTCTGTCTCCTCCAATTGCCTTTTCTCAGTAGATTCCTCAGGAATGATGAAAGCAACTCCACAGTTGCTTGTGTGTGATCTTAGACTTCCTCTGAATGACTCATCTTTATGGATACAAGTAAAGCAGAGGTAGTTCAGTGCTTTATGGCTTTAGCCATTTATGTTCTAGTGATGAAATGGAAGTGAATTTTTGATGATAAATTGTGCAGTAGTTTCTTGGGTGCTTAGAGGAGCTCAGAGGTTTTAAGATACTTGAGAATGGAAATTTCCAAGAAGTTTGCATTACAGGCCTGAGGAGTAGGTGATTCATAGTTTACTTCTAACATCAGAAAATAACAATTGCAATGGTGTGAGATGTGTTATTGCATTTACTGGACTGAAATCATCTATGCTTGGAGTAGATGTCTGGCATATTTTTGGTTGATGACTAGGGAAACTAACTCTAGCTGGCAGATGAATTCCCTTTTCCCATGCTCTTTCCCCTAGCATAATGTTATTTATTTTGTCTTGTAGATACAGTGTGTTCTGCAGTAAAATCCTTTAGGGAAGACAACCTGTATTTGATATCTTCCCATAACGAAGTTGACTGTAAAATACACACAAGAGTTCATTTATCTAACTTGCTTTATAACCTTAAAAGCAGAGTTCTCAGGAGAAAAGTTTAACCTCTAAATATGCATTGGCTTTAAGGAACAAAATAGAAGTACATATATTGGCCTACTGCCCCAGTGCATGTAAGTTAATAATACAATGGTTGTAAAAACTGGTGGTCTGGGTACAACATCAAGTGTTTGTGCAGGTGCAGACCACAGGTTTCCACTCTGATTTCCAGACCAGCGAAGAAGCGAGGAGTGAATATAGCAGGAATAACTTAATTGAATATATCCACTCTGAACTAATCAGAAATGCTGTTACTCAGTTAGCTACTATATAGCAGTATTCAAGTCCTTTAAATTTAAAGTAAAACCTACAAAAATACACGTTTCAATCTTTAAAGTGACTTTGGCATTTGGAGCAGTTTTCGGACTAAAGATCTGAAGTCTCTTTTTGGAATGAGACTTCCAGAGGATCTGCACTGCAAAGAGAATAAACCCCCTCCATAAGAACAGCCAATATATGCAAAACTGGTTTAGTATTGTTAAAAATGTGCTTAGGTATTCTTCCATTAGGTATTATCAGTTCTAATTAGCAGATACATGAGTAACAGTTTTAGATTATTTAGTTGCTGAAATCAGAAATACTTTTTCCATTGTCCAGGAAAATGAAAATCACTTGGCATTCTTTGTGGGCAGTTAACTGAAATGCTGTTCAAGAATACATAGGTAAATAATTGACAAACAGAAAAAAAAAAATGTTTAATCTGGAATAAATACAGCAAATGCTACACATTTTCCTACATTAAAACAGATGCTTCTTAAGAACTAAAATGTGTTCAAAAAAAGACATGAAGATATGGCAAAGCACAGAACAGATTGTACTGGGGGGTTGGGGAAGCTGGGGGATGGGGAGTGGCAGAGTGGAAAGGAACACCATGAAGTTATACTGGTCTACAGAAGGCAGGAAGCTTTGTAGACGGTGAGGAGGTGGGCAGTTGAAAGTGATGAATCGTATATTTATTTTCTTACTAGACACAGAATTGTCAAAAAAAGTGTTGCTGAAGCTGTGTAGAACACTGTACACATGTCCAAGAGCTCTTTTATGTAACATTATATAGCATTTATATATATGCTTGTTAACCATGTGGAGCGGATCTGTAAAACCATCAGGATTTAAAACTAGTTTTTACCTAAACCTGTGGTCTGAAACAACTTCAGCACAATCCATATCCGCAGGGTTTTTTGCATCTGTTCTTACACGTCCATTGCAGATAAGATGAAGAACTTGATTTTTGAGCTGATCTACTCAGGTACTTGTGTATTCTTGTGCCTATAGTGGACACTGGTTCAGTAATTTGAAGTTTTATTTCAAGAAATAAGGGAAGTCTTCACTCCATGCTTTCTGTAAGAGAAAATTGAGTGAAATACCTGTTCAGTATTGAAGCTATAGTCCAAGGATGTTTTCATTTTAACAAAGAGACCTTGAATTTTTGGCACCTCAAGAAAGATATTTATTTATTACATTGGAGTGTGTGTTATGACCCAGATTGAGACTGAAGTGGAAGCAATGATCACAAGGGTGAGATATCTATCAATTCAATCTGCATCCTTCCATCCGTATTTCTGAATAGCATATACCAATGCAGAAGACCTGTCTTTTTTTGCTTTGTTACGAGTACTGGGTTACAAAGCCAGACACAGATAACAGACATGGCTTTTCACAGCTGGTGCTGTTGAAACACAGAGCAAAGTTAAATCATTTTTTCTTCATTTTTTTTCCTTTTTTTTTTTTTTTTTTAATAATTCCATGTGTGATACTCTCTCCTTTTCTGTTTTCTTAACAATCACACTAACATAAAGGTAGCCTGTTGTTGTCTCTCACAATTGATGCTTTATAGTCCAGGAGCTTAAAATACCTAACACATATTTTTATATATATATATGTGTGTGTGTGTGTATTAGGCGCAAACACTCTCAATTATTCACTAATTTTTATCCTTTTCCATCTCAAAAATCAACATTTTGTGGTTTTGATATCTTCTGAGCATTCAAGGAGCAGCAGTAATGCAAAGCATTCAGTGAGAGACAGAATGATGTTCCTTGCTCTGTCAGGCAGGAAAAATATTGCAGCATAGGCAATATCATACTTGGTTTCATATACAGTGGACTACATGAGCCCTGTAACTGTGTGACTTTTTCCCCTACTATATCATCTTAATACTACTTACTGCTACGTAACATTCACTTTAGAGACAGGAAATTTGAGGCAGTTTCTTTACTGTTATAAAGAGTTAGGGATAAATAAAAAAAAAAGTTTCTTTGTAGACTAGAAAGAGGTGGGTACAGAAGATGCCCTCCTCACCCGTAGAAAAAAGTATTTACATGTGTTTCTGAGGCATGTGCTCCCTAGAAAACTGAATAACTGACTAGCTTTAGACAAAGAGACAGTAACCTTCATCTTTTCAGCTACAGGGCAAGATGATGTGGCAGGACATGTCCCTATGTCAAATGCCTGCTCACCCCCTGTGGTTAGTGTCAGAACAGTTCATGAAGAGAAGCTTCTGAAAACTGGCATAGTAGTGGAGCCATGAACTCTCCTGCAGTCACTGCCAACTTGGGGTGCTGGCAGTAAGAAGAAAGCAAGGTGCTTACATTTATAACAGATCTGACTGGAATGCCTGCTTGAGAGCTCAACCTGCAATACCATAGGCATGAATTTCAGAAATGACAGCCAACTGCACGTAAAGTAGAAAAGATTTCAGTGAAGGTGATCAGCTTTCTCTTTTTGCAAAATTAGCTTTGTTACTGTGTGGGCATACCTATGTTAGGTGATTTGGAGAACTTCCTCTATAAGGTGAGACGACAGGAAAAAAACCAAACCCAAAGCTAGTATGACTTCAGCTTTGGTACTGTGTTAATAAATACTCAAGAAAATGCAGTAAGTAATCAGATGATTATTAATACCCTGTAAGGAAGATAGATAAGTAAAAACTTAAAGCTGGCATTAATTTTTGAGAACTGAGTAATCCCCTGGTAAGTAATCCTTCATTCTGATTCAGGTAAGATTCTGCCACTTTAACCAAGTCCCTAACTGTATTTTTTTTTCTTCTCCCTTTCCATGATAGGTTATGTGTTCTGTATGTTACATCGCCTGCCTGAACAACATGACTGCACATTTGACCACATGGGACGTGGGCGTGAGGAAGCCATTATGAAAATGGTGAAACTGGATCGGAAAGTAGGGAGATCTTGCCAACGCATTGGCGAAGGATGTTCCTGAGTGCAAGACTGCAACCAAATGCTGTTCTCTTAGTTCACTAATGTTAGCCTTATTTAGGACAAAGTCAGCCAGACACCTTGTACTAGGCAAGTTTCAGACTACAGCCAATCAGTTTCCTTTCTTTAGCCAGCTGTCCTGGTACTGTAGTTTAGGGGTTGATGGTGGTTGAAATTGATTTCTGGCTGCTTACTAAGGTGCCTGCTAGCCACCGTATAAAAATAAAACATGAAGAAATACTATTTTTGAGCATGGCTAGTGGATTTAAACAAAACAAGAAAAATCCAAAGGCTTCTGTTATTGCTGGAGTCACTCTAAAAGCCTTATGCTGGAAACGTTCCAGCTGCAGAGTTAAAACAAATAGTTGTATAGAAGCTGGTGTAAAAGTTTGCTATGCACATGGCTTTCGGACAAACTGTTTAATGTGCAGCCTTTCACCTCTTCACTGCTAGTGAATCCTGAGGAGGTGAAATACTACTAAGAGCAGCAATTGCAGCTGCTTAAGCCCAGAAGACCTGACTGGTCACTCGTGCCTTCATCGCGTGTGGCTTTTGAGTTAGGCAGTGTCACCAGCATCGGGGATTCTGTTGGGGTAGGAACATCTTTCTGGTTCTTCCCAGGAAGCCAAAAAGAAAGGGGGACAGAGATTCTTATAAAATTTTTTGTATCTATCTTACTATAAATAACCTGTCAGGGTTGTTTGGGCTTTTTTGGGGTTTTTTTTGGTTGTTTCTTTTTTTTTGTTTGTTTGTTTGATTTTTTTTGTTTGTGGTTTTTTTTTGGTGGGGTTTTTTTTTTGTTTTGTTTTGTTTTGTTGGTGGGGTTTTTTTTCTCTTTCTTCTCAGTTAAATTATGATCTCACTATAAAGCCAACTCCATCCCAGAGCAGTAAATGGTGCATACGTTTTACATGGCATCCACAGAGATAAATATGAGTTGTGTGAACAGATTCCACATACCTTGAGCAGTGCAGCCATTCCCACTGGCCGAAACCTGATTGGCTCTTGTTTGCCTTTTGCTAAGTGCAGGTATCTGATAATTGATCAAATAAGGCTAATTCACAGCACAGTAGCCATGGCTGGATTCTACAGACTGACTTTCTGTAGCTAGACTTATATATTGGGAGGAAAAAAAAAGGACATTTTGTAGCAAACAGAATTCAGTAACAGTATTGGGGAACAACCGGTAAAACATCCTTTATCAGATTGAGTTTGTGTTCCTCGCTTCCAGAGTGTCAATGAGATAATCAAGTGGGCTCCATCAGCCCTCTTTCTATGCAGCTGAATGCGCTCATGAAAATCTCTGCCCGCATCTATTGCAAAGCAAGTATAGCAAGTGAATGTGAAAAGCATTACATGGAGTAGAATGTTTTGGATTTGGTTAGACCTATGGTTCTATATTACAGTATGTCACATTGAGCTGAGCTGAGCTGAATTGCACTAGTCTTGTCAGTTTGGAAACAAAAAAACAAACATTGTAATTGGCACGTTTTCTGCTGCACATAGGGTTTAGGCTGGTAAAAAGGATTTGTACTGGTGTGGCCCAGCTTAATCCTGAATGAATTCAGCTTCTCAGCCTATTAGTAACGTGTCAACAATCAGGTAAATTTGTAAGAAAACCTGACGGAGGGAAAGATCTTGTCTCATCTTCAAATCCTGGGCAGATATAAAACATCAGAGGGGTGAAGTTATGTATCACTTGGAAAAACCCCAGAGTTTTGGGAGTAAGCTTGGATGACTCATCTTCCATTCTACTTGTTACAGGTAACTAACTCCTTATAGGCCAAATCAGATTGTTACTTTGGTAGCCAGCTAGGAGCATTTAACAAGGAGACAACTAATTTAAATAAAAATATTATATATTTGCATCTCCACACACACTCAGCATCTGACTGCATTATTGTTAATTAACCATGGAGCAAATCAGAAGTGCCCCATCATATCATTATAAAATGCAAACTATCCAGAAAGCAAGCTGGTTTCTTATTATTGATATTAGTCAAGAAAATAAAACCAGCAGCAGAATCTTTCGTAATGTGCTACATTTTCAGGCAGTGGTCTTGGTGAGAGGGACTGTCCAAGGATATTACTTACATTTGACATGAGGAGTTTAAGAAAACATGGATTTTGGAGGCTGCTGTGATACGCACTTTCTTTTCCTACAAAATCCTACCATAGTATTTGATGGGCATTCTGATTAACACATAAGACTTTTCTGCATTAATACTAAAGATGCTATTTTGTTCCTCCTTAATACTCTCTTTAATCTCATTACAAGTGCACAGATGGTTTCAAGGTGGCTCTTGAGAGAACACTACTTAAAAGTTCATGTAAATTATGGACAATGTTCACTTTAAACAAAAAGTTGGGGAGGGGGTTGTTCCTTTGCAGTATCTGTTCTGTGAAGTTTGTTAAACGTAAAAGAAAGCTTAAGTTCTTGTATCTTAAAAGAAGATCTTATTTAACCCTTTTGTGTTCTAGATTTACTTACACATGTAGCCTAGAGTTCAGTTTTAGTTTAACATTGTGAAAATATTAAAAGGATCTTGTAACTTTATTCTTCTTCCTCATGCTAAAAAAATTAAACCAATCAGATTAAAGTTTGAATTCCTTTCTGCCTATTCCAACAGGTCTTGCTATTTTGCACCTTTTCTCCTGCAGGTTTATTTAAGAAATACAGATGGGGAAAATACCAACATTAAGTCACTAACTTCAAACTGAATTTACAGCTGATGAAGGTGGACAGTATTTTCTGCCAGTTTGGAAGGGGAGAGTAATCTTTCTGCTGGGTTCAAGTTTAGTCATTTATTTTGTAAGCAAATCTGGCTAAATCTGCAGTAGCCAATTTAATTTTGAGGTTAGATACAGCAATCATATGAACTGTTTTCATTTGATGCATACTGTACACTATATCATTGGCATCAGAGTTTTAATGTCTTAAATGTTCTTTCATCCATTTTGACAACTTCATGTAGAGTAGCTATATTCCAAATCACAATGGGCTGTATTAATAATGGATAAATAGAGGGATAACTGTTGTTTCTTAATCATTTAGACACTAGAAATACAAGGCTCATTAAAACGAAGGACTATATTAGAGGGAGAGAGAACATCACAGTAATTATTTAAAAACAGTTTTGAAAATTGTTGGGTATTGAAATTGGGCCTGATTCATGGGATATGCACACACTTTTTTTTTTTTTTGCCCTCAAATCCATATGGTATTTTCAGTTATAAAACTGTGATTCTTGAACATGATGGCTGTGTTAAGTAAAGGTAAGTTACATAAAACAACTGTGCCTTTGCATTAAGTTTCAGGCCTATAGCTGGGTGTGAGGCAAGGCTTCAAAAAAGAGCAAGAACTGCCATGAAGGTTGCTGTGCTAGTGCCTGTCCTTACCTGCATTGGTTTGTTTTGAAACAGTTTAGTGTCTTCAGTGAGAAGCAATATAACTGTAAACTGAGGTACCTGAGAACATGAACTCCTCTTCAGTAGCAAAGAGGCAAAACCCTGAGAAGAGTCCTGGTGCAATTATAGCAGTCTGAAAGTAACATTAAACTGTTTTATCTACTCCATGGAAGGTGATAAATACATTCAAAACTTGAATTTTGCATGGCTTTCTTCTCTTGGACAAACTATAGTCTCCTGGCCTCGTGAACACAATGTCCTGTTTATAATAACTTTGTACTCAGTGTGGTGTTTAGTTCATTCTGCAGTCACAGTAGTTCGTTCTGTGACTATGCTATAGCTTAGATATAAATCTCTAAAGGATAAAAGCACTTTTTTTAAATCTTACAATAACTATTTCGGTACAAAGACTCACCAGGGAAGAAAACCAATGCTAACAAACAGTGTCATAAAAATAGAGGTTTTATACTCAAGAAATGCACCAGTGGAATAATTGACAGCACCTATGCTCACAACTGATGTGTACACAGTTACGTGCCCAGACAAATGAGTTAACATTCTTTTTGTTGTAGTGTAGTTACTGAAATTGTCAGTCATCAGCGCAACAGCAAAGAGAAGGCCTAATCAAAAGTAACCTCTTAATGTCACAATGAGATTGTGGGCAGTGCATGCTGGAAATAAATTTGTATGCTCCTGAGAACTTTTGTACCTAGAAAACTAATGGCAACATTTAAGACAACACTACTTAAAATGAACTGTATTTACTGGCAGCAGATGTTTATTTCATGACTCAAATACTTTATTAGAATTCTGCACACAGAACAGAAAGTAATGTAAGCAGTAGTAAGCCATGGTTTAACACAAAAGCTGATGGGGCATGATCTGCTGTATAAGTATACAGGCCCTGTGTAACCAGTTCATAATCTTACCCTTAGCTGAGACTCCACATACTTTGCTACACAAAGGAACACACTGGGAAAACTGCTAAAAAGTATTCACAATGCACGCTTGACATGGTGAACTTGTGCAGTAGTGGGCTTTTCCTCTCACTATCAGCAGCTTTTCCAGAACAAATTTTAATGCTGCTGGAAAGAGTCACTCTTAACAGTTATCAAATACATTAGTGATAAGGACATACTTTTCTTTCTCTTCCTAGTCTTGATTCATTTTTCTTTTTCTCTTGAGGCAATCAGCATGTGCAACTGGGCATTTGAAAGTAGCAACTTGAATGTTGCTCTTTTTGGCTTTTCAGTACTCACTACAGGAAGACAAAAAAAAAAAAAGGCATCAACTTTGTTCTTGCAAGCAGATTAAAATACAGACACTGGTCTATAGAAGTGATAACCTCCTTGTATGTTTTACTATAGTGATAACGCTGTTTCTTCAATTAACTGAAATTTAATGCAGACATGATTTACTTGTTCTGGATGTTAGGCAGCTATGGGTTGTTTGAACTTCAGTTCTGTGATATTGTTCATATACACTTTCCCATAAACTGCATACTTCATCTTCCAATCTGAAGTCGAGTCAGGAGGAAAGGAGGTGTGAAAGCAGGAGGCAGAGAATGCAAATTGACAAGTGCTTAGTGATCATTTCCACCTTCCTCTTCAAGTCAGCTCAGATCAGATCATAAAATAGTAAAGAAAGACACAAATATTTACTTGCCAAACAGCACCAACTTTTTTGAGTCAGTACTACAGAAAACTGTTTTGCTTTATCTTTGTGAATATACCTGTGTAGAGTTTGAGTCAATTCTGCAACATATGTTATATGCAAAGAGATGAAACAGGACTGTCTAATTAGAAACCATTTTTGATGGATTATTTAGTAATAATTACATATTTTGTTACAGGACTTTCCTATTTGCAATATGCTGCTATTTTCTTTGGAAGAAAAACAAGCAGAACTTTATAAGACTAACTGTAAATTATTTCAAATTTAGCACATGCATCTGAAGCAGTAGGAAAAAAATAACTGAAATTTATATATAGTTTTTAAAGATTACTGCATCCTTTAACAACAGAGATTTGTTCTTCAGATAGTAGCAAGTGCTAATGGCAATGGTTTAACCATAAGCAGAATGTTCCTTTCTGCTAAGTTTGTGCAAAGCTGATAATATGCAATAGGATGCTGTGAGTTAACAACTTGTAGCACGGTGCAGTGACTGTGTAAGTAATGAGAATAAAATTATAGACGCTTACTCTTGTCTGTCGGCTCTCCCTTCACACAGAAGGACAGAAGATTGCACCCCTCTTTCCTTGTTTAGTTCGTTTTATTCTTTTTTCAGCTGCAGAAGTCACTTCCCTCTACCGAGCATGCTCAGGGAGGATGGGGAACCATATTCTCACTAGAGTTCTAAACACTTCAGGATGTACCTCTGGATCAGAAATGCAACACCCTCTCCTTAGGGTTCTCAGAACATTTGAAAATGTTGGGGTTTTCTTCTCTTAAAATGTTTGGGGTCTCTTTGAAGCAAAGTAAGTAGCAATCCTTAAAAACAGAAAAGCATAGCATTGTATCATCCTTTGAAAGGCCAGCCTGCATGATCAGTACTTCTGCATTAAGAAAGCTGAATGAAAGGTTCATTGTTAACATGCTTAGTTTCATCTCTCTTCAGTGGAGCAAATAAATACAAATAAAAGACTCTTAGAGGAGGGCGAAGAGAATCTGAGCCCTCTACTAGTTCAGCTAAATTCAGAGTTCATTCTTCATTCAGCAATAATTTGTCTATTTTTTTACCTTCCTTCTCCTGCAGTGTTTAAGGTATGCTTTAGATTCCGGAAAAATACAGTTTGACCAGTTTCTGGAAACTGTCTTTTGACATAACCACATTTAACAGCAGCTTGAGGAAGTTGATGAGCTCCAAGAATAAGTTAAAATTTAAGTTAACTGCTGTTGGCGAGCACATTTTAAAATAATGGCTCGCTGAAAAGGTTTAAACAGATCTACTGTTACCAGCTTTGCGTGAATCCTGCTCCCTTGGGATAGTACGTCATGTGCAGCCAGAGGTGTCACCTTTATGCTGTCTGCATGCAGACTTTTCTCCTCATTAGCCCCATGTTTATATAGATTAAAATACTCATCAGGTATGCAGCTATTAGTTACAAAGGCTGTATCTATTTTCAAGTCACACTGCATGCCCTTTTTTTTTTACTTTCTAGTTTTGACTATTTGGTCTCAGGTTGTCTCAGAAATAGTAGTTCCAAATAGATCTTTCCACACCTGGACACACAGCCCTACCTCCTGGGATATCAAGTGGCTGAAGCAGAATTAGGCTGCTGGGCTAAAACCAGTTTTCACTTTCTGCTCCCTCATATTCATATAATCAATTCTTGCCTGGCTTGTCTTCTGGGGAAATGTAGCATGTCCCAGTACCTCAATTTGCCTGTTTAATAGTAGCTGTAGTTTAATCATTATCAACTACTATAGACTTAGTCCTGGAAGCACCATTATACTCATTTACAATTCCGTTAAAAATAGTCACCCTTAACAGCTGAGAAGTCTGAATGCTCACAGTTGGACTACTGGTATTTTTTAATTACGTGTCATGCTATCCTAGGGGCCTAGAACTCTGAAGGGTGCATACTAGGTGATGCTGACCATATTCCAGCTGCCCCTGTAAGAGCAATACTTTGTCTGAGGCAGCAATTCCTGCTAAATTAGTGGGAGCAGGGAAATAAATGCTATTTGAAACTTGTTATCCAATACCTGTGTCAGCTTATGTTCTGGCACCCGTGCACACTTTAATTTCTCTACTCCCTGGCTTCTCTGCCAAAATTGCTGTAGGGTCCTCCAGCACCCCCCTTGGGGTTTCTCCATCACCCCTTTTGCAAATTCTCCCTTGTTAACTACACGGCCTCCTTTCCCTAATTGTCGTGTTCAAAGATAAGAGAATGTGCTGACAATGTAACAGTAGAGATGCTCACATCTGAAGGTACTGAGGCTTGTATTGCCAGCAGTTGTTTCCATCTGTAATGAAAATAAAATAAGTGTTAAAAGACTGTTGCTGTTTAGTATATTAAATTCCTACACCCGTCTTAATACAGTAGAGCAAACAACATGTATTTTCAGTTTAAACCCCTTCTTCATCACTCTTAACTGTCTCTGTAGACCTTCTCAATAAAAGGAACCCTAAAGCTAACTTGATACTACAGCCATTAGAGATGCAAGCAGCATTCAGTAGTACCTGTACAGATACTGAATACCCATCCAGACCAAGAATAAAAAAACCTGCCTTTGTTCTACCTCTTAATTCTTTCTTTCTATTGTTAACCCAATGTTATTATTCTGTGGCTAAAATATGAAGTTATCGCTCATTTGCCAAGTAAAGCTAAATGTCTATCAATCACACTGATTGATTTAAAGTTCTTAGCATGTAGTTGATACTGTGGGTTTCTTTCTTTGGTTTCTTTACATCAAGCTTCATGAAGCTAATTCTCAGCAGTTACAAACTACTGAAACAGGCAGATTTGATTGACACAGAAAACTTCTTGCATAAATCTGAGCCAGTTCCTTGCCTTTGCTGGTCTCAGTCTGGATTATAAAGGTAAAGCCATTTACACTGCCTCAGATGCATGCATATGCAAGTTGTCACCTGGCTCAGCAGCTGCACTGTTATCCCAAGACCTGAAAGATCTCACGATTCACAAAACCTAGCATCCATGAGTCCCTGAAGGTGATCAAGTTGTATATTGTACCTGCTCTTTCTAACCATGTTTGTTGTGCGAAACAATAAAATTGTTTATAAAGAGATGTAACATATTAAACAAGAAAGTGCTGATTTGTGATTGAATTGTGCTTTTTGGGGTGGCCGCCTTTTGTCAGCCTTTGGCTGATTGATAGCAGAAAGGCAGAGAAGGAAATTCAACAATCTGTGGAACTTAAATCACTCCACAGGAACTGAAACGTGTTAGGCCCTACGCAGTTTGCATACATCCAGTAAGGCAGAAAGATTAATGCAGCCTTTAACCATTTGTTTCATACCATCCTTGATTCAGTCACTTAACATCAATATAGATCAGTTTTCCTTAGTCAACATTCAGCACCTTTCTAGAGTAAAGGCAAGAAGGATCATTTATTTTGAGCTCAGTCTGAAGATCAAACATACTAGCTAGAGCTAAATACCTACTAGAAGGATTACACAGTTTTGTGTAAAATGTACTGAAATAGAATACATGTGTTTTGTATACAACAGTAAATGTCTGATTTCTCAGCACCGTGGAAGCTGAGACTGTGGTATAAAGCAGAAAGCACAAAAGGAAATAGGCTTCCCACACCATGTAATTCTTCACAGTAAGACAGTCTGACCCTTGCTGTTCTTCCTGTTTGTGGATTTCTTGGTATAATTTTCTGTTTGAGAGCTTAACTAACTGTTAACTACAGTTTGTGGATACTGTATAATTCCATTCCTAGATAACTGCTACTTCAAAGCATAAGAGAATAATGTAAGCATTAAGTCAGAATGCCTAATTTTTTTCCTTTATTTTAGAAGATACAGCTAGGGGGTTGATCTGCTAAATATAGAAAAACATAGAAAGCTAAACTTACTAAATTCTTCCAAGGAACCTGTGTAAACTCTTCCTGCACTGAATTCATCAGCCTTTTAATTCAGAGGTGCCAGGTAAACAGTCTTCAGTCTAAAAAATCCCCAATGATAAAGTGACTTGCTCACTTCAGCCACAAGCACTTTCCTCATGTCATGCTTCTGTTGCGTACAAAATATTCAATCTGCTGTCCATGACTACTGGGGCCCTGTCTGTGCCAGCATAGCCAGACAAATAAAAGTAAAAGCATTGTGACCACCTCTTAGAATCAGTGAAGGTGGCTGAACTTCAAAGGTTTGCACAAAAGTTTATATGATGCTGGTTTTGCCATTCCTCAAGCTACTCCAGGCCTGGGATACTCGCAGGCTAGTCTCATGCACAGGTGTTACTGGATCAGATATAACAGACTATGCAACGTTCACTTGCAGCAGTTCAGGAATTTGTTCATGTAATTTGGCAAGGATAGAGAAGTGTCCACTTATCCCAGATTTATCTGGATGTGGCAGGCAGCTCTGATACAGTCACAGTCCAAACTCACCCATGTACATGAATCTTAGTTCTATCTGTGTATTAGTCCGTGCTGACTATGCCAAACCAGTAAAAGAAATGTCATCCTCAGTGTGACTGGTATGCAAGTTCCTCATCACTCCAAAGTCATAGGCAGTATAAGGAAGTACAGAATCACTGTGCTAGGCTGAGACCTGCACATCCACCTCTATGCAGAAAAGAGAGGACAAAACCCTGCTACTGTGGGGAGAAGTCACTGTGAGGTTTCCTGCACCATCTTTGGTAGATGGACAGGAGAAAAGGGTAGTGATATGCAAGATACTGACAGTACCATGTTTGTGCAGCAACTGGAGCTAGTGAAGCAGCCCCTGTACTCATTTCATGCTCTGCCCCTCCATCACTTGGCCACAAACTGCCTGTATGCTGCAGACCGTCTCCTCCAGCAGTGGGAAACCTTTGCAACAACCTACATCCACTCTCTCCTCAGACAAGTGACAGATCAACACTGTGGGAAATGCTAGAAGTGAAGGGGAAAGAGTAGAATTCTCCATGCCATCTCAGACTGCTGAAGTCCATGATGAAACTTTCCCTCTTCCCCATCCCCCAAGTCTTGTGCCGGCTCCTGAACAATTGGCAGGCAAAGATCAGTGAAGAGACACGCATGGCCCATGCAAGTCTCCTTCCTACATCCCACCAACTCTTGTCCAAAGTTGCACTGGTAGCTTGGTATTTGATGGTACTGGGAGGCCATCAACCACCAAGGCGGGGTTGGGGGGGTTGCAAGACTTGGGTAGAATGTCCTGACATGCAACAAAGGAAATTGCTTTGTTCTTTTTTTAGGATTAGTTCTAACCAGCCTCTTTTGGTAGCCAGGCTAGCTACCACAGGTGGATTCCGTGTGCAGAATTTAGCAGTGCATTTAGCAAACTAACAGCATGCGTTTTGCCATCTTGGACACTAGCTTCATACAGAAGCTAGTTTCACTTATTGACCCAACCCATGTGTGCAAAAAATACTAGCTTTCTCTGGAACAGAAACACTAGATCCTTCTGCCACAGTCTATGCTCCGTTTGCTCAAGATGAGCCCTGCATCAGTGACTGCACAGTGCCAAGATGTTTCACAGCATATCTGACTCCATGCCGAACTAATGCTTTGGCTCAGCACTTGATTTTCACAAGAAATGAAAACCAAACAGACACAGAAGATTACTGAAAGGACAGGTCACTAGCCAGGGTGACTGGGCTCTACACTAGACTGACTCCTTGTAAGCCATTTACATTTCTTAAGGCTAGCTGGAGTACTATTCTTCTCTTTCTTGCACTAAAAGCATATTTGATTTTGCTTGTGATGTTGCAAATGTGGCTATTTTCTCCAAGAGGTATTTGCCCTTTGGGAAAGGGATCAAAGTGTGTAATCATATTTGTACAGCACTGAAATACTTGTAAAAAAGTGTTACATACAGACTGTTAAAAGGCTGTCTGTCAGTATTAATTTCAGAATAGCACAAAGAACCAGAAAGAAAGCTGCTTGTGTGCAGGAGAAAGGGTCACACTTATTTATTTTCCTAAATATAAATAAAGCCAGTATGTGGCTTCTGAAGCAGAACATGAAAAAATAAACACAGAAGCTAAAGGTCAGGGTTTAAAGGACTTTCATTTAGGCTTTAGCAGGCTCAAAAGTAGAAATTCTCCATCTCGCATGGCTACCTCTTTCATAGCGCTCCAATTTCACATCTGTATTTGTCTAATGATCAATGGACAAAGTTTATTGAACTGCAGCATACAGCAGCTGAGAATTAAAGCTGAGAAGCAAGAGATGTATCAAATAACTATGAAGACTTCTGGTATCTGGCCAAAATGAAACTTCTTCCTGTATAAACTAGCAGCTCCTTCAGTTTGACTATTAAGATTCCTTTCCCTTTCACTGGTATTTAAAGAAAACCTCTCTGGGAATGCTGCAGCACCAGAGAAATTGCACAAGACTTCTGTAAATCCCTGGGCTAATAGTGAAAACTTAAAACAAAACCAAAACCAACAAATACTAAGTGTCATGAAAATGAGTGAGTTGGCTATCATCTCCTTAGGCAGCAGACAACACACAATGTCCCTCTTGGAAAAAAAGTTTGCTATTGCTACTAACAATTCTGTACTAAGAAATCAAATGTACAGCATTTTGGAAGCTAAACTGTGTCCAGCCTGTCCCACTGAGCCTCATGGCCCACTCTCTAACCTCAGTATAGCTAATGCTTTGGCATAAAGTTCATTTCCTATTGAAGACTTAAAATCACAGAATAGTTTGGGTTGGAAGGGACCTTAAAGATCATCTAGTTCTAACATCTCTACCATGGACAAGAACACCTCCCACTAGACCAGGTTGTACAAAGCCCCATCCAGCCACACTAGCCTACAGCTGCTGAGCTGTATCATCTTTGCTTTTAAAGCACTCTGGACACCCATGATGCTGCACAAAACACCCCCATTTATTTAGCAAGTGACATCAGCTCTGCCTATTATATTGATGCAACCAAACTGACATTTTTATTGATCCAGGGAGCCTGTTCTATGTCTCTTCTTCATTATTTTCCATTTGTTCAATTAACAGAAAAGGAGAGAAGAAAAACAGACTCTGACAGGATCCTGAATCAGCTGGAGAACTCATGTGGAACTACTCTCCACCTTTTCTTCCAGATAAGCACAAAGTACACCAAGAAGCTCCCAATCTCTAAACTAGAATATGTTCTAGTTTATTAGGCTTCAAAATAAGCCTTCTCTTCAAACAGGTATAAAAACCTAAGATGTGCTTGATAAAGCAGTCAATAAAAGTGTTTCAAAGCAAATCCTCCCTTCCTCATCTGTTCTGTCCTCATGGAAAGAAAGAGGAAGTCTGTCTCTTCTGCTGGAGTTTCCCTATCCATGTCATTTCTTTCCCTCTAAAATAATTTCTTAATTAAGAAGAATGGCTATTTTTTCCCTGAGAGAAGGTCCAAGTACTTCCCACACTGTTTCACCTGAATGCAGCAGCAACAACAGGCAGCTCTTCTACAGTAGAGGATACAGTCTCTCATAGTATCTGCAGCAGACAAACAGTAGCTCTGCTACAACACACAGCACTTGAAACAAACAGAACATACCAAGCAGCTATGCCCTTTGCTGTATAAGCCCTCCAATGCCATCTGCATCTACCAAAAACTAAAACATAAGAACAGCTCAACTGATGTGCCCAAGATCTGCCTTACTACAGGCTGGTAACTTAAAGGCTTCCTGCAGCCAAGGGAACTAAAAAGTTATTTAGCATGAACAGAAGACCCGGGAAAAATGAGCTAGCTGAATTTAATTCAGAGTGTTAAAACTTGGCTTTTGTTGTCAGATTTGATGGACAACTTAAAAATAAGCTATGAACAGCTGCAAAGACAGTATTCTTCTTCACTTTACAAATAAAAAACTAAACAGAAGGCAGCTGCCATTAAGGCAGCATTTGGTTTAGTCACATAAATAACATCTTCCACTTCTTGATGTCAACAAATGACAAATAAAGAAACTGAGATAACAGCCCAGAGGTAACATTGGGTCTCCAGTTATAGACAGTTGAGCACTATGTGCCAGATGGCTTTAAAAACTGTGCAGTGGCCTGGTTCATTCTGCATGGCTTCTCTTTACTGTAGAATGTAAATGGTGTGTACTTACTACACTGCAGGAATCAGAGGGAGATGTTTGCACAACAGCTCTATTTTTTTGGTTTTGTTTTTAAATGAGATGTATGAACCTGTAATCCCAACGCTTTTAAAAAGCTCTCTTTTTGTAGAGCTCCCTTTCCCAGCTGCCAACATGGGTTTTTATCTACAAGCTTTGCAAATTTTCATGACTCTTTGATGCAATAGCTTCAACAGCGATTGTAGAGTTGTTCATTCTATACATATATTCAATTAGTTAGCATGGGGATGGCTTTGGTTCCGATTTTGCTCCATTTCTGTCTTCTCCAATACATTTCCACCAAGATTAGAAAACGAGACACAGAATCAAAATGCACAAGCCAATGGCAGATGCCGAACCCAGCACAGATGGAACTCTGAGAATTGCCTTTATAAAAGCAAAAATAAATATTAATTACAGTTACACAGCACACCTCTATCTCTCCCATCTCCCCACCATTCAAATAGTACATCTGAGATGGTGTATTTTAGTTAGGCTTTTTTCTCTCATTTGGAATCATTTCACTGACCTTGTAAAACAGGCACCCAGCAGGTAAAACAATTACCCAGAAGGCAAGATAGGCTACAATACAATTCTGTCATTTTAGATGCAGGTGAGAAATCAGTGTAATTAGTACATATTTCTCAGTGTCAGCTCAACTGTCCTACCTTGTATATGCCATTTTTTCCCCTCTTTATTCCAAGTGCATAGTAGCATCTTACCTTCAGCAGTATAAAGGGAATATCAAGTCAGGGAATATCAAGTCAATTAGTGTCCCGAGGAAAAAAAGCAGTTCCTCTTGTATAGAAGGGACAGCAAGTACTGTACAGATTAGTTGGCTCATTACTTTCTTTTTCATCTTAGATTTTAAAAGGCAGCAAAAATTGCTAAAATGTCACTGGAAGTATTTACTATGTGTCTCGACGGTCATATCAAAATCTAAATGCAACAAAGTATTAGAAGCCCCACACGAAGCCTAGGTGCCCAACAATTCCAGAAGAGAGAACTGAAATGCTTCACATGGCATTTAGAATGCCACAAGCATCAGAAATATGCCCTTCAGAGCTGATACAAGGCATCAGTACATCTCATTATCCTTTACACAACAAAAATCCAGATGTTCACTACTGAAATTTTACTGCTAGATCTAGCCTTACTTGCAAAGGGCCAAGCGACAAAGAATTTTCTCTTAGAGGAAGTAAACCTCAAATATGATAAACACTTTCCTTCTACTAATCTACATTGAAGCAAACAAAGCCCAACCCTTTTCATGCAGAAAAATCACCAAATGTATGGATTTAACATAGGTTGATCACTATCCCTCTGAGCACACTGGCAACACTACGTATTTCTTTGACACAGAAAAAGCCTATCACATTCAAATAAAATTGCTGTCTCCCTCCAGAACAGAACCGTAAATGACTGAGTTACAATGACGCACAGCAAATTACGGCTTGTCCATTCAGCAACAGCACCCAAGGCCATGCATGCCCTTAACTCACTGCAAAGTAAAACCACTTCCACCTGGTTTAAGCTAAATTCTTGTACTACATTACCATTTATCACCAGAGCTTCAGTAACACTTCACACACATTCTCCTCCTCTTGCAAACATAGTCCTTCACACACAGCACCTCATTTATTATGCTATGACTGTAGATTTAGGAGGGCAGCACTGAACCTGTTTACATGGAAATTTGAAGAGGCCATGCAGAGTAAGACTCAGTGCCTTGGGAAGTTTTCAACTGCAGCATAAACCAGATGCAATTTTCATGTCATGCATGAATGATGGCACTTGTAGAAGGACATTACCCCCGTTATCACACTGAAGTGTTGTCCACCCTTGAAGAAAGAGGAATGCAAGCTCCTCCATCAAACACCACCACACCTTACTGCACAAGATTTCCCCTTCACAATCTTCCACCTAAGCTTGAACCTGCATTACCTCACACAAGTTGGCAGAGTAACAGCCTGTGGCAATGTGCAAAATACTACTCTGATCTGTGCAAAGTGTCTCTTTTCCAGCCTTGGATGACTGCCTTTGAGCTGCAACCTCAGCTTCAGCGACATCTTCAAATTGGCCAACAGCTGCAAGGTATTGCACTGATTACTAGAACAGACTAGCACTAAAATGGCTGTGAAATATCACCATGTCAGAATGAAACACAACCCAACAAGGAGATGTGAACTGGAATGGACAAACAAGACACACAAAAGGAATACAGCATTTGCTGATGTTAAAGGGCAGTCATCAACAGTGTCACCTCTCTTTTCCTTCACCCGTGCAAGTCCCAGCAAAATCCAATAGCTTTCTGTAAGGTCACTGTTGGGATGAGAGCAAGCCAACAGCCAGTGTTTCTAAGTCAGCCTGACTTGTTACATTCAAGGCATAGCCCCATGTTTATATTGTGCCCACTCTCCTTGGGTTAAAAAACATCTCCCTAGACTATAGAGTCTCTGGGATTCTGAATTAAAATTAGGGATAACATGGCAAAACACAAGGAACATAGACTTCACAAGATTAATTTCTTAGCCCAGGCTTTTTATATGATACATGCAGAGAATCACAGCCCATGATTCACAAACCCCAGCTCTCTAACACCACAGCCACCTAAGCCCACTCATGATGCTAAGGAAGAGCATGAAGAGCTAGACCTGCATGTATATTTCAGCAGGCAGATGTTCTGCCCAACTCACAGGCTGCAGCCACTGTGGCAGGCCACAGAAGCAAGTTTCACAAGAAGTAATGGTGTGGAATGGCAAAGGGGCCAATGCTAACAGACTTGTGCTAACCAACTGTAACCAGAACTATGGGAGTCCAGTGGCAGGAGGCACAGCCATAGTCATGGCACAAAGGAAGTACAAAGGATGTACTGTGGAAGTCCTGGGTAGTATGGAGGATGGGAGAAGCAGCATGACGCATACCTAAGAAACACCTGGGATCCACCAGCCTGGTTGGCAGAAGGAATATGTGGGGTCTGAGGCTTTTATTTTGTTTTTAACACAGGTGCTTACAGTCTACAGACAATTATATATTTTTAACAGTACAGGTTTCTGCACATCTGTTCTCTTACACAGGGATCATATGGGCCTGTCTACACTGCTAAAAGGAGCTGGATAGTAGAGGCAATCTACTCAAAAAGCAGTCTGCTCTCTAGACGGATAGTGAACCAAATTCTGCTTCAGCTTGACCAAGAACAGCCAGACAACTGGAAAACAAGTGAGAAAAATAGAGGTGGGGTCATGGAGTGAAACTAGAGGACAGGTCTAGTACACAGGAATCACAAGCACTCTCCTCTTCCAAGTGTTTTCTCTCCTCAACAGCTGGGAGCAATCAGAGGTGCAATCTCTGCCCTTCATAACAGCTAGGCAGAAGCATGTGCATCTCAGAAGTGGGAGAACAGATCTCAGGGCAAAGTGAATAACTGCTGTTATGCTCCTGACACTGCATCTTCAGAGTCTCAAGGTGGAAAGTATAACCCTGGTTAGGTTTGCAGTCTAACTCTGCAGCAGAGGAGCTGTAAAATGAAAGATGTTCTCCTTATTCATCAGCTAAGCAAATAAAGAACTCATGCAAAGCAGGAATGGCTCAGATGCAGCTCACCCCCACCTCCGTAATTGTCAGTATAGGGTATGCTCTAAGCTGAGCACTCTTCCTCCTATCTGACATGTCAACTGCCACTGGGCTAGGAGGAAATCCCAGAAGCAAGTTCTCCCTTTCTCCTAAAGTCTAGTGCAAGCCTCACCTACTAGGCTATACAAAGAATGCAAATGTAAGCCTGAGTTATGCACCAGAAGACTTCAAGAATCACTGCACAGCCTAAACATGCCAGACACTGCTTCCTAAAACTGCTTCTGCAGTTGTTGAATCATCAGAAGATCTCTTCACAACTGCTGCAGCTTAATTGGTTTGACTGCAGGTGCCCAGACTCTACAATATTCTACATATGGTGACACAGTCTTAGTGCTTCTCTTTTTCTGCTGAAAATTTCTCTCTAGGTACATCTGGAAATGGGAAGACAAAATTGGGATCATCACAGGGTGCAGGTACAGCAAACTCTGTCATAACACCCACTACCCACATTCAGTTCATTGACAACTGTTAGGGTAAAGGGCTGGCCACTCTGTTTTACCTTCTTTCCTCAGCCTACTGGTTCCATTAGTGTTACTGCCACACATAAAAAATGCTCTTTACTCCTCCGCAGTTCAGTTACCTCTATTCTACACATTTTTCTCCTAATATTGAGGCAAACTTAATCCTCCATCAAGCCAAGTGTTTCCTGTGCTGCCCTTTAAAACATAGAAGCAGTCACACAGTAAACTCCAAAGAGCCACTGAACAACATTCTTCAGGTTTCATCTTCACTGTACTGCCCACAAGATACATGACAACAGTTGGACAGACCATGCTGTTCCAACACTGGTCAATTCCCAAGTTGCAATTTCTCTGCCCCTTCTATGGCTATGCAATTTATGCCATGTTCCACCAGGATCCTGTATTCTCTCCTATTTTTCTATAATTGTTCAAAGGTCTTTGGGACAGGGCTTAACTTTTCATTATATATACAGTAGAGTTTTGACTGGGATTGGAGCTCTTAGATGCAGTGATACAAATTAATAATAATAGCTGCAGGACAGTGGTAATACTCTCCAGTTGTGATGGGCATGCTGGAAAGATTACTTGATGTTTATAAAGCTCTTTGAAACACTTGAATGAAAGTCAAGCTAGTGATGCACAGGATTTATTATTCTATTCAGCACTTAAGTATCAAAGGCTAGCATCTATTCTAGCTGAAAAAGATTTTCATTGTATTGTCAAATGGAAACAAAATGAAATATATACAGTGCATGGTGCTTTATATATAAGGTAAAGGCATCACAGAAACAGAATGTCATTATTGAAATGGATGTGGCTGAAGCTGTTTCACCCAGCAGGTAAAAGACCAGATTTAGTGACCTCTTATTCCATTTAATCAAAACTGTTAGTATATAGCTTTCCAAAGGCCAAAGAAAATTTCTGGGGTTTTTTTTTTTTTGCTTTATTAGATATTTCATCAGTTCCTAATAACCCTTCGTAGCTGCTTTATGATGTGAATCTCAGGCAGACTTGAGCAGGAATTAAATGAAAATAAAGTGGATGTATGTTTAACAAACAAAACCACAGTTCTTCTGTAGTACTCTGTACATTTAACCACCAGACCATAAGCATTCAAAGAAGCTGCACTCCCTCTCCCCTATCATGAGTTTCTGCTTATTTCATCACATCCCCATCGCTCCATTTAGAGACGGGTCCCTCAGAAGTTTCCCCCTCTTCCAGTTCTCCACCTGCCAAGCACAGAGGATAGATGATGCTGGTGTAATGGTGCTAGTTATGCTTTATGTGCTTGCTGTTTCTAGGAATACACATGCTCAGATATCAATAAACATCTAATTGTGGGAAATAATCTTGTTCCTCTCCCTCAGATGCCACAGAGATCAAACCAAGCCCATTTGCAGCCCTGTTTTTAATTTAGTGGAATTACAGTTTTTCCATCCAGTGAAAAATAATTAAGTGACATGCTGGCCAGAGAATATACAGGGGTCAGGATGTTTATGAAGAAATGAAACAGCAGGAAGAGATTACAACTATTTGTGCCAAAGCGAAAGCATCTTTGTTACTACAAGTCTTTCCTCTCCACACCTTCTCGCTGATAATTCTCTTCACACCTTCCTGCTTTCTGTGATCCTCATGGACAGCGAGGATTACAAGAGTGGCTTGGGAAGGAGCCAAATTTCCCACCTAGGCAGACAATCCCTAATTCTCAGGGTCAGCCTGTGCATAAGATAACACAAGGAAGTGTAAGGAAAGGTTTTAAGAACAACAACAACAAAAACCAAGTAATGTTTTTTTCAGCACTAAGTGAATCCCTTAAATCAGTCACCTGTCGGCGCGGGAGTCACGGACAACGCTGAGCCGATCAATGTGATCCAGCGAATGCCATTTATTTAGTAGTACACA